>JALMLS010000331.1:0-51925 GCA_038496445.1 Trichosphaerium sp. ATCC 40318 | reverse complement strand
AAACATGTTAAACAATTAAACTAAAATAATTTCTGTCTTTTTTTCTTTATTGTTTTGTTTGATTACATGAGTTCGGGTTTGGTTCGATTTTAGTGTACAGGTACGAGTTCTTTGTCAACAGATGATTTTTTTTCATGCAACTAATTGTTCGAATTAGATATGATAATTCGCTCTCTCGTATGCTCTCTTCGCTCTTTCCTGATTATCCATGGGAAGTATGGCGATTTAGGTACACTAATGAGTTTAGAAGCTCTTGAGCTTAAGTATTGATAGGTGTGCACCGATGGGTCATTGGGAGTCGGTTGATAATTTACGCATGAGACTGGATGAAATTGGTATGACTTTGAATATTAAGATTCTTAGTGATTGGTATCTCGTTGATAAAAAGGATATTTTGCAGCAACCAAATGGTACAGCAATACTAGCAAAGTAAGTATATATTCTTAATATTTTATTGTTCTACCACGTGTTTTCTAAGTGAGAAAAAAACGCGAAAACTAACACTTCAACGATCGTTAGGCATAATCGTTCAATGGTATCTCTGTTTAATGCTGTATACCCTTCAGTACGATGGCAATCATTTAAGCTTAAGAGTGCTCCCGATTATTTTATACAAGCTCAACGGAAACTCCTGAACAAGGCAGCGTGGAAGCTGAATATTAAAACTCTTGATGATTGGCATGGTACTGGTGTACCACATTTTCAGAAAGCAGGTCTAGCAAGTATTCTTCGCAAGTACGGCATTATAGCATTCTTTAAAGTGTATTTTTAAAATATATTGTCTATAGATATAGAGGAGGTGTTGTAGAGATGCTAAATGCGCTATATCCTGAGCATGCTTGGGTGCCAGGCAATTTCTTGTGCGTTGTTTGAGTTTTTTTTGGTTAATTGTTTTGCCTAATTTCTTGTTTCCAAACAGACGTGCACCTTCTCATCATTGGGATAATCAATTAAATCAACGTGATATGCTTGATGAAGTTGGTCAGAATATTGGTATCAAAACATTCGATGCTTGGTGTGATATAAGTGCAGAACAGAGTGTCTCTCTTGGTATTTCTTATCTGGTTAAATCAAAGTATGTTCTTTATTTTTGCTTTATCGTAACAAGTATTGGTCTAAGGATCCTTTAGATATAAGAACTCCTACTTCGATACCTTGAAGACATTGTATCCATCGTATAACTGGCGAGAAACCATGTTTAAGTATGTTAAACATCAAACATCGCAACTTTTTTTATTTTTATAAAATGTCTTTTTAATTCTTTCTCTAGACGTCGTCTTACAGTACCAAGGGGTTATTGGCAGGATGGAATAAATGTCAAAGGCTTCCTGACAAATATGGAGCGTGTGTATAACATTAGCGAGCCTAGTAAATGGTCCGAAAAACTTCTTTCTTTGTAACACCTGATTTCCCTTTAAGGTATCGTATCTCTGCTAAGCAATTTTCCAGCTTGAACGGTAAAGGTATTTTACCTTACTTCCCTCAAGTTCTTCAAACAATATATCCTGGTGTTAATTGGAAATGGAGGAACTTTTCTTATCGTTCTAAAAAAGCTGCTCAGAGGTGCTTTGTTTTTTTGGTTTACTTTGTTTCTTCGTTTCTCTTGTTGTTAATTCTTTACTATTAGACTTCTAGTCTACAGTGTAAAAATGTTGTTCCCTGGAGAACGCATTGAAGAGGAACATATGTTAGGGTATAGAAACTCTGGTATTTTATTAAGCTTTGATATATTCGTGCCTAAATACAACCTGGCGATTGAATACCAAGGTAAACTTTTTTTTTAATTGTGTTCAAGTTTTCCTCAACTTTATCATTCTCCTTACCCTCACTTAAGGTGAACACCATTACTACGATCTATTCAAACACGAACAGCCAACTAATGTATTTGCATGGAGAGATGTAGAGAAGTCACGAAGATGCAAGCAATATGGTAAAAACATTTTTGAGGTATTTGTACACAATGACTTATTGTTATTACTTTCAGGTGTTTATTTGGTACATGTACCATATTGGTGGGAAGGCGATCTTGATAGTTTAGCAGCCACAATAAGTTTTTATCATCCAGACACACCTATTAAAGTCAAGCCAGGAGCAAAACCATTGATAAATCCGCCTGAAAATCATCAGGATGGAGGTGCCTAGTTGGTTTTTTTTTTTGGACTATTTCAACTCACCCTCGCTTAGTTATTCCTCGACAAGGAATGATGCAAGTCCAAACCCTCGAATGTAATTGAGTAGGATAGAATACTAAATACAATGGTTACACGGACCATGAAGCTTGCTGGTGAAAGTTAAGATGATAAGAACATGGTGTCAATAGACTTGTGGTTTCCACACTTTTTTAACCAACACTGGGTCTACAACTGTACATATTGCTACAACTGCTGCATCGATCAAGTACTCACCTTGCCAAGTATTTATTGTGCCACAAATCACTATCAAAAGAATCATTGTAAAAAGGTTTATGATTAAGATGTGAGTATGTAGCACGAGTTAGAAGAGTTTAAAACAAGATACCACGGTAACAAAATGAATAATGCAAGTGTAACTACCACCCTTCAAACAGAGGTGTATCTCTCTACACTTTATGGTCGAGTACTAGTCTGAGAATTACAAAATGTTATTATTACTTTGTTTCACAATGACTCAACATCAGCATGACTTTTAAAATTGTTTTTTGGTACTAAATTGGGCTTTCACTTAACGTTAGTAAAGTGGAGCTCATTTGACATTTTGACAAGTTGCAAACCGCCGTATTAACCCATGAGGTCGCCTTTATTGCTTTAAGAGCCACGTGCCCAAAAGTGTGTGCCTTGAGGGACCCAGGGATGACAAAAAGTGCTGGTGATATGCTGGTTTTGAAAAAACTGCTTAATGAAAAAGAAGCGTACTCGTGCTGTTAAGCGGAGATCTCTTAAATGTTGTTTCTCCTCAAAGGTACGATTTGCTAGTGGATGCAGTAAGTAACGTTTATTCTTGATCCGTTTTTGAACATTTAAATGTTTAATAGCACGGCGTCTGGAAGTGAGCAATTGAGTATCAAATAAGTTCTACATTCTAATATTCTGAGAATTCTTATCATATTTATGAATTTTATTCGGAACTCTTGCTAAGACGGGTGTAATAATAAAGTTAAAGCCTATGACGGGGCTCGAACCCGCGGCCATTAGCTTAAAAGGCTAACGCTCTACCTAACTGAGCTACATAGGCTTTGATGTTGCTTCCAGTAAGCAATTACTTATACTATTGTTGAGGAGTAAACTGTCTTCAATGGTGGCACATGCATGGTGTCAGCATAATGCATTGAAGATCGCATTGATTACAAGTAATACATATCTTAAGTTGCTGTTAATAAGGCGACGCTGTTTTGTTACTTCGACAAGTCAAACATCTTGAATTTGTACTAAGCGTTTGCGAGTATAAGGTGACTCAAGTTCTTGGCATGCGTTGTAAATGGATGCCAATGAGTAGGCTATTAACCTTTTGGTTGTATTACTAATTTTGTGTAATGTGCACGCACAAATGGTCAGCCATACCCTACAAAAAAAGAAACAAATTGTGGAAATGAAGAAACTTGTTGGGGAGTTTTTTTAGAGTTTTGAGGATGAAAGTACAAGACCCTTATCATGTGATGCTGCAATCATGTTCTTAGAGCTATTGTACGGAACCCACCAGCATCTGCTATCCGCATTGGAATAAGTAAACCTCTTCACTGCGGAAGCTAGGTCCCAAACAACCATTGTGTTGTATTCACCACAAGATACGAATACAAGAAAAAAAACCATCTATCACTCATTTTGGAGAACCACACCTCACAAGTTTGTAACCTGAGGTGTAATTGTCACAGGCAATAGATGATTGGTATGTACTAGAGGGTAAAACACACTCTTAATATAAAATAGAGACAATGAATTAATATTTTGTATTGTAACTTGTACATAAAAAACAATAAATCAATTACTGTTTGATTTAGTCGTTATCTCTTTGAGATGTTTGAACCTATTTTTAAATTCTATAGACTGATTAAGTACATCTGAATCCGAAGATAAACCATCCTTAAGTGCGGATGCAGTAAAGAAAGCTTCCATAATATCCATATTATGATGATGACTAAAAGTTGCAAGGTCAAGAACATCATCAGCGTTCTTCATTAGAAAGTTCTGACAAGTATGTAGCAATGTCAAAACAGATCCTTTGGGTGCCTCTAAACGAACACAATCAAAACAAAAACCAAGGAAACCAAAAATCAGCCGTAGGCAGTAATTTGATTTGAAAGCCAAAAAACAGCATTGCAAATGAAAAAGAAAAAAGAACACGTGAGAAAACATACTATGTATGTAGATACTAGGATCTTCCATAATATTACACAAAATAGAATCACGTATATTAATCTTCCTAGTACAATTGCTTAAAGCCCTACAAAAAAGAAGTAGTTTAGTTAAACAGACAGACACGCGTAAGAAAAAACCTTGTTTCCAAAAGGATTTATCAATTGATCATTACATACCGTAAGATGCCATGTTGAACCAAAAAATGCCTCACATTTTTAGATTTTGAATACAGTAGTAGTATGTCAAGAACCATATCTACAGCAAAAACATCTGCATCATTCAAAGGAAGTTTTTTGTTCAAAATATTAATTATATGAACTGTAGCTCCATCTCTTTCAAGCATCTACAGATTGGTAAGCGTCAGTGATATTATCTTACAATACGCCTTGAAGAAAAACCCCAAATCAATTTAATAATAATGATTAAAGAAACCGTAATTAACCAACAGCACGTGACACTGCAAATAAAAAAACAATTCCGAAAACCAAGTCAGTTTTCAAACAAGTATTGCTACATACCTTGGGGTAGTCAACATGCGAATGCGATGAATCTTGAAGGCAATAATATACAACTGATAACATACCACAATTAGCTTCTGAAGACTTGCTCCTCAAAGAAGGAATTGCAAAATCCCAAAAATCAATAAGAATATTATGGTTTTGACTCAAGTAAGGCTTAATGTTCTTTGCAAGTGCAAAACACTTTTCCTCCACGCCCTTGCTCTTTAGTATATCATTACAGGCTGGATCTGTCTCACCATGCGCCAATAAACAAGATAGATAGCAACAACAGATTATTTTAAAGGAAATATCATCGGTTGTATCTGCTGAAGGTATCCATTCGATGGTTTTAGAGAATAACTCGTGTTTTATCAACTTTAGAGACGATAATTCTACCATTGTAAGCTTCCACGCTATACTCTAAGAACATGATTATTAACTCCACATGACGGGGAAGCATTAGATTCGTTTATACAACGTACAGTGGCATTCGTTTTTGCTATTGTGTTGTTTGATACACATGAAAGAATCAAGTCCATTCCTCCTAGCTCTTGGAATATAACAGCGTTCCCATCGCCGTCTAAAAGCCATACACAAACACTCAAAGCTGACTGCCTTATTGTCTCAGACGTACACGATAAATAGGGGTAAATACCCTTCATTATTGTTGTCTCTGCTATAATATTCGCCACATCTTTACCCCACGTGATACTGTGAATCCAACTCATTATAACTGATATCGCTTTTCCACCATTAGAGTATTCATCTACTATCATAGAAGAGCCTTCAATCTCAAGTGCCAGTTCCAATAACGGGAGAGTCCTAACCAGATCAACAAAACGAAGAAGTTAACAAGTTGAAATGGTTTGCAAAGCAAAAAATTGAAAACAGACTACAACGTAATCTATGTAAAACCGTTGTACAAAAACATGCCAAAACACATGAGTTTGTCAATACAATACATCGCTCAGCTGAGCGAAAGTAGTAAATCCACCATGTGTTCTGTGTTTTTCGTTGAAAAGAAACATACCTGACGACGTAGGTTTTAAAAATAGAGTTGTCTAGTGTAGTGTCCTCCATTAACGGTTTACATAGGAGGTAACTTACGCTAACTATAAATGGTATTAATGCTGTTAAGCTTAGAAAAATTGACAGTTATCCGTACAGTGCAAGTAGGCGACCAGTAGCGTTTTTCTGCGTTCCAGTAGTTCATTAGATACCAATATAACTTCCTTGTGGTGCTTTAAAGCCAAATTGGTGGCTTCGTTAATCCAATACTCCTTTTGTTCTTCTGATGCACTATTCTACGTTAGTTTTATCTTAAAAGAGTATTTATACTTTGTCTCGTAGGAATCATATTGTAGATTAGTAAACAGATCCACAAGGCGTTGAAAACACTGTAGTTTACTAGCTTCAGTATTACCAAAGTCATAGGAAGCTTGTAAGTCCATTGCTGTGGAACACGTCGACAGGTGGCTTGACTGTTATTCACTTAAACTAGGCTAAGCTACGCAAAGATAAGTGCCAACAGTAGCAATCATCAGGTCTGAAAATTATCATGGTATAATACCATATTTTATGGTATAATCACCTTTTATGGTACAAGCTCAGTATAATCCATAATTATACCATATAATTATACCATAAAATATGGTATAATACCATGTTTTTTGGACAAATGGTATAACAGCCATTATACCATGTTTATACCATATCTCAATTTATAGAATATAATTATACCATAAAACATGGTACTATACCATGGTATTATACTGCATTTTAAAGTATATTATACCACACATTATACCATATAATTATACCATAAAACACAGTATTATACCATGGTATTATACCACATTTTACAGTATATTATACCATGCATTATACCATATAATTATACCATAAAACACAGTATTATACCATGGTATTATACTGTATTTTACAGTATTGTATACCATGCATTATACCATATAATTATACCATAAAATGTGGTATTATACCATGGTATTATACTGTATAAGTATAAGTTAGTCAAAGCTCACTTGGTCTGCACTTGATTTAATAGCATATGGACCTACACAAACGCCATACCACACAATGCTTTGACAGTAGCCGTTATTGAACATAATTGGCATATAAATGTGTGAAAAACAGTTTTAAGAGAGAAATCTGGTAATGCGCCCCAATTACGGGCGTTTTAGGGATAAATTGGCCAACTTTCTCCGATTAATGGTATTTGAGGAAGAAACCACTCCACGTACCCCATGTTAGAACGCTACAGTGGTATACACACCAAAAACGCGTTTAGCGCTCGAAAAATGCCCATTCGCAAAAAACCTCCAATTGGAGGTTTTTTTCTCCGGCTCTCATTTTTTTCTCCCCTCCATACGCATTTTTACACTCAATCAACGCCATACAGCCTCATTTACCAAATCAAGAGCAAAATTATTTATTTTTTTTTGACATTCTTGATATATGCCCCAATGTGTGTTAAACCACGCGATTAGTGATATAAGGCAAAGTTGTTTCAGAGCCTACCCATTTTTCGAGTTTTTTGGTTTTTTTTGGATTTTTTTTGATTTTTTTGGTTTTTTTCCTACCAAACGCCCGCATTTGCCGGAACAGATAGCATTTAGGCTCTGCACCCATGCGTTGACCTTACGAGTGATATTGTAAACTAATTGGCTAAGCCAGGGCATAAAACTAAGTTTTGACCAGTTTATTGCCCACACAACACAAGGTACGCTAGAAAGTAGTTGTTTTAAAGCTGTTTGCCATAGGTTTTACAGGCTTAATAGGTGATATAAAAAAAACAAAACGTGTTAGCCGCCCAACCAGGTACTATTCCGCTAGAACTCGTTTCCGATGAGGTTGGTAGCTATTTTCATTTCTTTGTTTTAGTTTTGGTTTGGCTTCACCGTGCAGGTCATTTGTTACTCTCAGCGCTGCCATAAAACAACAATTTTTGTACGACTATTTATTTTGTGTACAAGAAACCAAGCCGGCGCTAACTCTTCTTTTAGGTTTCATGCTATATCCATTCAATGCACTTACAGCAAGTACGATCTGTTCTTTTAAGGTTATTTGATCACTGCAAAAAAGGACATGGGCAAAACTAAAAGTCACAGATGTAAACAAAAAAAAGATGTATTAATAAATGTGTTTTTATTTTTAGAACAGTTTTTACACAGTATAATACACCTGGTTTTGTGGTATAATCTACCAAGTTTTAAGGTATAATATACCAGGCTTTATGGTATTATACTGTGTTTTATACCATGTTTTATGGTAGAATTATACCATATAATGCATTTTTTCAGGTGAAAAAATATGGTATAAATTCGCACTTTCTACTGTATATTTATGGTATAATTTGGCTGTTTCATGGTATAAATCCTTTGATTTATGGTATATTATACTGGAATTTGTGGTATAAAATTGGAATCAATGGTATAATTATACCACAAATTCATGGTATCTACCATAAAAACAGCTCGAGAATTTTAGACCTGATAGGTCGACCTCGCACGCCAAAGTGCTGAAGGAGCTTTAGCAGTACGGACGAGCAGTAGTTGCCAGGCAACGGTGTTTGCAACTTGATCACGTGCTATTATTGTAAAGGTGTTTGTTCGTTTTATCTTGTACTTAAAGACTTCTATGTCATTTGTATTAGGACAAGAAACAAATGAAAAGTATATTGGTAAGCCACATGGAAAGTTATTTGCATGAGCTGTTCTGCTTATTCAGATGCTCACAAAACCCAATGGTATCCTCTATGACTCATGAAATGAACCATCTACTAACAATGATTGCCAACTATTATACCTCTCGGTTGAGATTCAACTTGGTATTAAGGATTTGAACATCATTGTGTATTATGGGTTTGAACAATCTTCAGATCGTTAAAGTTGTTTCAGAGAAAGACTGTTAACAATAGAGTCCACTGCTGTAAGCCATCAAAAACTAGATTCTCGAAAGACACAAGTTCTGATTGGCGGCCCTCCCTAATAGCGGTTGTAACCCTTGCACAAAAAAAAAGAAAAACATGAAAATTGTTTGCACTGTCTTTTTTTTTTCAAAGAAAGTAAAACAGAAAAAATAAGCTGACACTAACCATAAAACGTACTAACAACACAAACACAACCATGGCTGAACCACAATCAATCCAACAACAAGATCAGACACCTACTGGTACGTTTAATCAAGTACGAGCTGTTTTAATCTAAAATCATAATAGAAGAGCTAAAAGACTTTTTACTTGCCACACACAAAGAATACGATGTATTCCCAACAGCGGAAGTGCCAACTGCTCATTTTTGCTCCTCTCTACATGCTCCAACATTTGCCGAAGACACCAGAGCTGACGTGGATATCTGCGCTGTAGTAGATAGAAGCGGTTCTATGGGCACAAAGAAAATGAAGTTAGTTAAAGAAACGTTAAACTTCGTTTCTACGCAACTAACGAAGGCTGATTCGTTTGGCGTCGTTAGTTTCGACACTGGCGTCAGAACAGACATGGAGCTTACGAAAATGACTCCAAGCAACAAGGTACGCATTATCACAGCTATAGCTATCGCCCCAGCCGTTAACGCTAGAGTTAACTTTCAAATAAACACAAAATACATCACAACCAACTCGTTCCTTTAGACAACGCTCAAACGTAAAGTCAGCCAAATAAAGGCAGGATCTAGTACAAATTTAAGCGGTGGCCTTTTTAAAGGCTTAGAAGAACTAAAAGGTACGTATTTTAAACTCCTACAGCCATAGGAAAAGATCTTGACGCCCCAACGGTTTATTTATTTCGTCTTTTTTTAGTAACAAAAGTTCAAAACAAAGTACGAAGTGTTTGGCTTCTAACTGATGGTCTTGCAAACCACGGTATCTCTAAATCACCTGCACTTGTAAAAGCACTTAAAACAAAGCTCGAAGAGCAAATGAATGCTCAAGTATTCACGTTTGGTTACGGTGATGACCACGACGAAAAAATGTTGAGGTATGAAAGTAGTTTCACTGAAAATATCTTCTTGATTTCTGACTTTTCTTTCAAAATAGGGAACTCGCACAAGCTGCAAATGGAATGTACTACTATGTCGAGAATCCAGATGATATCGCATCAAGTTTTGCTGACTGTTTGGGCGGTTTATTATCTGTCTGCGCACAGAATATTAAAATGTCTATCGTACCTGAGAATGGCTGTAAAGTCAAGAAAATAATGGGTAAAATCAAGGTACGAAATGATATTTTTTTTTGCTCGCTGTGAGTGGCCAAGGAAGTCAAAGTTATTTCGCTGAAACAACATGTTTTTCTTTGTTCTTACGTTCGTCTTTTAGACTGAAGTCAAAGACGGTGTACACATTCTTGACTTGGGAGATATGTACAGCGAAGAGCGAAGGAATATAGTAGCTCAATTTGAGCTTCCTGCTTGTGGTGAATCAGGTACGAAAACACAATTTAATCAATCAATTAGATCTTTTTTTTCAATTCATCAACTGACCGTTTTGTAGAGGAGTTTGTTGTAGCCACATACAAAACCGAGTTCTTTAACGTTATGTCTTGTGTAAATGCTGTTATTGAAAAGAAAGTTGTTGTCAAGCGTAAATCTGAGTTACCAAAGGAACAAACAAGAGATTACTTCATGGATGTTCAAATCAACAGGTTCGCTTTTTTTTTCTCTTGTGTTTAACTCTCGCTTACCCTTTTAGAATCGTATCATCTAATGCCATGGCAGAAGCTCAAGTCGTTGGTAAATCCGACCTAAAGAAAGCACAAGGCATAGTAGATGCAGCAATCAAACGTAAGTATCATCTTCATCACTTCTAAGAAAAATTGAAAAAAACTAGTTTCCTTTAGCTGAAAATCTTGTACTTACTAGTTTATTTATAGATGTCAAAGAATCGATTTCTGCTTCTGATGCATTATGTGTTGAAATGATAGAAGATCTTGAAGAGATTCGTGGTGACATGAAAGACAAAGCAACTTATAGAGATAAAGCAACTAAAAAGATGCTAATGAAGGGTATGAAGCATAGTAGAGAACGTGGATGCGGTGATAAACATGGAAGAGGTGGTTATGCTATCTCCAGAAAAGCTGCATATCACGATAAGGCTAATCAATAAAAGATTAAGGCGCCCTATGTACTTTAGAAAAATGCCTTTAATAAAATATATGGTTTAGAATAAAGTCTACTACGAGACAAGTTGATCCTTTGTTATTGACATAAATTTATCTTAGGCTATATACATATTACAAGCACTGAGTGGTGTTCACAGTATAACCCTTGCTTATTGTCGCCATAACGGATGAAGGAATTAAAGCACTCGACGGCGCGTTCCTATCACAGATGAGGGAATCAAAGCGTTGAAGGGTACACTTCATTAACTTATATGGGTGTAGCCATATTACAGATGCTGCACCACGACCTTACAAATTGTATCCAAATTACAGATGAGGGTATTAAGGTGCACCATTGTAGTTTCTTGATGTACTATACCATGGAATATCTCTGTTCTACATCACGTAACAGCTTAGCAGCCTACCAGCAAGAAACTATCGAGGAATATACACCAGAAGATACAGAACTTCTAAAATTAATTGGTGATACTCTAATGGTTGAGTACATGTTTGAGTGTCGCAATCAATAAACTTGAAACAAATGTACTCATCATCACAATCAAAAAACTAAATGTAAACTGATACTCCATTGGAGAAGATGTTAGCAACTATGGGATCAACTTGACTTTAGAAAAAAAAATACCAACATAACAGATAGTCGTGTCTTAATAAAAAAGCAAACTGACTTTTGTTTACACCCTACTTGTTTTGTATTATGTGAACTGGACGAAAATTTATACAAACCACGTTTATTGAAAAAGCGTATACTGATACATAGAGAATTCCACCACTGGTTTTTGTTTAAGATCGATTGTTTACCAAAATATTTACGAAATCTTTTTTTTTTTTCAGTTTTTTTTTTTTCATTTTTATGGATTACGTTGTGATCATCACGTGTCGGCATTTTGGGCACTGAATCTGACTTGCAGAACCAGGAAACTGAAGCATTACATTACATCGAGAACAGTTTTGTGTTTTAATTGTGTTGTTGTTACTATTAGCCCTCTAAACGTGAAAAAAGTGAGAATTGATTTATAAAATACAACAAATGTTTTGTAGATTTCTTGCTCGTACCTGCATGCCAGGATTTATGTGTTGTTGTGGGATATTCTGTTGGTGTTGCATCGCATGTAATTGGTTCATACTAGGTATACGTTGCTGCATAGGTGGTTGTACAAGTTGTTGCGGCATTTGATGCATCATGTGCTGTAAAGGAGCAATTTGTTGCTGTTGTGTTCGTTTCAATTCTTGTTGTGAAACAACACGCTTCTTTTTCCTCCTACGGAAAAAAAATTAACAACAACACAATGAAATAATGCTATGGAATAAAATCCGTGCACATACAATTGGGAAAAAAAAGCGAAATGTACTTACGGTGTTTTCTTCTTTTTAGTGCTTGCTTTAGCAGTTTCTACTAGGTTTTTAAAGTGTTCTTGAAGCTCTTTTGTTTGTCTATCTTGAATAAGAAGTATTTGTTCGGACTAGAATAAGGTAAGCCAATTTTCTTATCAAAAAAAAAGAACAAATTATGATACAAGAAAAAAAGTCATACGGAAAGCAGATTTTTAATTGCATCGCTTTGTGGTGGCTTGTTTTCCACTTTTTCATCATTCTCCGGCGGATTATTTGTGGTATTACTGAATATTAAGCGACTAATGATAGTGAGAAGAATAACCACAAAAAAAAACAAAAAAAAAAAAGACGAATTCTGTACCTCTCATAAAACTCCATTACTTTCCTCGGGTATGTAGCCTTAACTTTTTCTGCAGGTACTAAAAAAACCAAATAAGATAACAAATTAAACTATCTAAATAACTTTCTTTTTTGAAAGATCTTTAAAATTATTTTGTCAAAACATCAACACGTGATCTTCACGTTTTTTTTTTTCGAAACAAACATTTTTTTCTTTTTTGAATTTTAGAGTTTACTTACCAAAACTGTAGTTCGGAAAACCTTCGAAACGTATATACATGAGGAGTTGACCTTCAGAGCGTTTTGCGCCTGGAATACTGAGTTAAAAAACAAAATTGATAGATTTGCTTTATTCTTCGCTCTATTGCGTACCAACAATTTCTGCGAGCTCGTTGGTACCGTAGTTTGCTTCCCAGGAACCTTAGAACATAATTAACACTCGTTTTGGTTCAAAATCAATCACGCGTAAACGTGTTTGCAAAGTTACTCATTTAGAATCGTTTTAATCTAACATGTAAACGTACCGTCTCTGTTTTTGTTTTTGTTCTTCCGTCGTGTTGGAATTTCATTCTTTGAGCTAGATTCCCATCCATCTTCGTCATGAGGTCTAAAGGTGCCATCTACACCGTCATAATCATCATCGTCGTCGACTATTGAACTATCATCACGGCCGTGATCAGTGTCTTCATCAATATCCATTGCTACTTCGTCATCGGAGTGCGCTTTCTGCGAGCGCTTTTCGGACTCTGAAGACGGTTCAACTACAACTGGCTTAGAAAGTGGCGCGTTCGCTTTAAGCTCTTCAGGAGGGTCTTGTATTGTTATAATAGGCGCACTTTGTACTCTACAAAAACCTTTAGCAAAAAAAAGGAGCGAACGAAAAAGGGAAGGTCAAATGACGTCAATCAAGGTTGATGTGTTAAAAAATGTACTCTTCGATAATACTAAAAAGAATATTCGAAGTATACTGTAAAACCGCATAACAATCGATTACGTGCACAAAAAACAGTTTTTGAAGTAAAACCGCATCAAAAACGTGAATTCTTAACGTACTGCGCTGCTAAGTCTGACTTGGATAGTTTCTTCTTACGTTGAAGCGCTGGACTATTTGTATATGTATCTGTACTTGGTTTACGCTTACGACGGCTACGAACATAGTCAGGTACGTTCGAATACGAAAATGATAAATAAAAAGGGTCTTCCATTACAACAAGGTTGATTAGAAATGAAATAAAACCCTGGAAATCTCGCAAAAATTCAAAGCCGTCAACGTTTTTTATCATGTTTGTAAATTATCAAATAAAAAGTCCTCCACAACCGAGATTAGCTTGTGTTTTTGAGGAACTAATTATAGGATGATTCTTCTTCAACCAAAAGAGCAAAAATCAAAACAAGAAAGATGTGATTGGACGTAGTAAGTTAGTTACCTTCTTCGACTTCTAATGATTGGAAAGTTATCAATCAGAGGATTTGAGTAATCACGAAGTCCCCACCAATCATCACAGTCATCTCGTGAGTGTCCGTTTGTAAAGACCTTTAGTTGATCTGTGAGCTCACTTTTTTCGGTTTTATCGATAAAAATAATACGTACTTCTGGGAATCGTCGTAAATCTGTAAGACTCACTTTATGCATATCTTTTTGGCTCACTTTCCATGAGTGTAATTGATTCCAATACTTATCAATAAACTGGTTCATTGCACAGATATGAAAGAGAGTCTTTTGACAACCTGTCAGAAGTTAAATACGAATTCGCAACACGTTTACTATGACAGTACCTTGCATCTTTGACAAGAGGTATAGGTTATATAGCACAATAATGTACACATCTGAGTTATCTTTTCCTTGAAATTGGAAGCTCTCCTCTGTAGACCCTACCTTATGACATCTTCTACAATAGAACAAGTAGTTCCAATCACCAGGTAATGGCGGATTTTTGATTTTTATTTTCAAGCATCTAAAACACGTGATTAAAAAAAAATCCACGTGCAAAAAATAAATTAATATTAATAGGTACACGTACTTCTGATGAAAGAACTTTTTGCAACCACCACAACGTAAATCTACAGATCGTAGATCTGATGGACTCGTTAGAGGTGTTTCTTCAGTTGAGTTACAATAACAAGCATAATTAGATGGCGGTTCTGCATCATCCATTGAATTGTTACCACCAGTACTTAAGTCTACAGAAGCACGTAAGAAGAAGCAATAAATTGCGTGTTATTGAAGTACTTCGTTTGTAGATCTTAGCATGTGCTTTTCTTTGTGTAAGTGGAACATCAAAGTCTATTACAACGCTCTTGTCTGTAGAATTCTTCTTTTTAGCCTTCAAGTTAAGGTCAACGGTTTTTCCAACAAGTTTCGCCAAGTCATCATCCGACCTTAGAGTGATTCGCCATAAATCATCACTTAAAATTATGTGAGTTTAGTGAAGCATAATTAGAGATACGCACCGTTTATGGAAACGTTGTAAAATAGCTGGTAAAATATGAAATTTGTCGTTTAGCAACTTCATAAGCTCACGATTTGGTCTTGTTTCTCCGAGCTCTCTGTACAATCCTTGAATCGAAATTAACGGATTGAAGGTAATTCAAAACGATTAAGCAGTCAGGAAGATAAGCATGATGATCTTCGAAGTCAAACTTATGATCTCAAAAACTTTTGGGATAAAATTTACCTTTAATGATTAGCGTTTTAGAGATATCGTCTTCAGCAATCTCTCTTCTCTCAGCGTCCTTCCAATTATGTTAGAATAACAGATAGATAAGGTAATGACGTTAAAGAAGTACCTTTTGTGTAGACTCAAGCTCTTCCGGATTCATATTCGTGGTAGCAATATAAGGTTTTGGTGCTCTCTTATGTCGCTTCTTTTTTGGCTCTTCTTCGCCATCTCTTTTTCTCTTACCTAACGTAGTTGATGAAGATTCATCTGTGGTTTCCTTTTTATCATCGTCTTGACTCTCTGAAAAAAAAACAGTCAGTACAAAGAAACGCGTTTGTTGTCCAATAAAAAAGTACCAAGATCCGAAGCTGTTTCTTTATCCTTGGCTTCCGCCATTGATACATCAGCATCACCAACACCTTTACTTGTGTCCATTTCATTATCATTAGTTTCTTGAGGTGTTGTCTTCTTTTGAGAGCTCTCCGTGTTCGCACTTTCCTCCTAAACCAGTACTTTCAGAAAAAGATCCAAAGATACAAAAAAAGGATAAAACAAAAACCAAAACCTTTTTGGTAAATGTGTTCGTATTAGCACGTTTTCAATAAAACAAGGTTTTAGTACCTCCGCTACATCTTTATCAGGTTCAGCAACGTCTTTGGGAGATTTAGGCTTATTCGCTTTTTTACCATCGTTCTCAGTTGAAGTCTTGTCTTCACTGCCTGTTTCGGCTTGTACGTCTGATTGCTTACTCTCCATAGCTGAATCGACTTGCATTGCATCAATTTCCTCGATTTGAGCGTTATTGTTTGGTAAAGACGCTTCAGGCTCGTTTTCGACGCTCTATAGTATTGGTTATAATCATTGAGGGATAAAGTAATTGTAGATGATACCAAACAGCTGTTTTGCACTTTGTGGGTTTTTGTAGGGAACCGAAAAAAAAATCAAAAAAACGGCCAAAACAGCAAGTCAACATAATTCTTATTAACACGTGTTTTGCAACAACCCAAAATTGAATAGAATGTGGAACGAGAAAATGCAAACACTGTCTCCGTCCAAAAATAAAAAAGGCGTTGTTGGAATGAAAAGAGTTTTTGGAAAACGCTGTTTTCGATACTTGCTAAAAAGAAAAATGCAGACTGATTGTTTGTGTTATCTAACACGTGTACACAAAAAAATTAACCGTACTTTCTTATTCTCTATGATTGTATCAACGTTCTTCTCCGTTTCCATTGTTTCAGGAGTACTCTTGGGTAAGGTGTCATCAATTTCGTCTTTTGGTTTTATTTCACTCGACATTTTTTTTTTGTTTTTGGAAAATAATCCTTCTTACTCTAGACTTTTTCAATTAGACAATCTTTGAATCTTTTACTTCCGTTCGGATTTTTTGCAAAAAAAAAGGTGTGCTTCAGGTGAACAATAAGCAAACTTCACAAATGAATTTCTTGGAGAAAGTCGCGAAGAAAAATAACAAAAACAAGTAATCGTTTGGTGATAAATTCGGGAAAAAGCAATAAAAAGTGATTTGTTTTTTCAGAGTCTCATGTTTAGTAGTATGATTGCTTACTTTAGTGCTTGGGTTACTATGCTTTAGAGGTGCTTCTATTACTCTGTAATTGTACCTAATAGGAAGTATTACTTTCGTGTTCTAAACGAAGAAGCAGAAATAGTCAAAAAACGTTTGCGATGGCCTCGTAGAGCAACTAAGAGATATATCTCGACGATGCGTAAAATATGGGGCAACACAAGAAGTGATGTACATAATTTTTTTCTAAACGACGATATTTCGGTTCAAAGGTGCTTACTAGTACTTGCACGTTCGTGGTTGGTTTAAGCTTTGATCTAATTCCAATGCCTACAGGTGGGGGTTAGTAAGGGTGCAACTAACCGTAGTTGAGCATTACAGCCCTACCCTCAAATGTGAAACGCGGTTTTTAAGCATAACTCAACACAACACGCAAACAATTGCCTTATTACTGTTGAAAGCAGCATAAAACAACGTTGGAGCAATTTATAAAGCTATCCAGGATAGTAGGTGGCAGATTTGGTTACGTACGTTTTTCAGTCGAGATGATTCTCTGCTCCGGCAAGTGCTAGGCTTGTGGCTAACCTTGACTTAAAGGTGTCCGTCGGTTGCGCAAGAAAAACTCATAACAGAGTACGAGATGCTGGTTTTTCGTTTTTATCGCCTCAATAATTTTAACGCTGCAAAAACCGGCAAGCAAACTCCTGAAGTAGGGACGGTTTTTTTTACGATACTTTGTAGTTTTTTATTATTTAACCTTCATTCTCGACCCAAGTCTAACCTCCGTTGCTCTTACTTTATAAAAATGTGCACACGAATGTCGTTTAAATCATACTAAGTTGGGGCTTTTAACGCGTACGAGGAAATTTAATGACAGGCTGAAAAAGATTTTTGGCTTAAAAACTGAAAATAAAGATGAAAAAAACCTTTAAAGTTAGAAGTACAGGTGCCTGTGAAACACGATAGCAGTATTTTAAATTACTTGTTTGTACACAGAAAAAGAACACGTTTTGGGGCAAACACCCAATCATTTCTATTGTTTCGTCTAATTTCGGGCGACGCACCCCAATACATGAATACTTTACGTCGCTAAATAGTCCGTTAAAAAGTTTGAGCGTTGACTTAAGTGGGGAACATTTTGTCCCTTTGTTTAGTAAAAACTTAACAATCAGTCATTTGTAGTCCGCCGTTACAAAGTTAAACGCTCATACCTACAGGAATTCCGCGCAAGGGTATATTGAAGGCAGGTACAACGGCCCTGTGACACAGGAGCACTTGCTACAGAACAAGAGCAACTGCATCAAAAAAACGTAATTCACGCTTGTACCGCGACAATCATGTACACTGATAACATAATTCGCTGAGTTTGATACAAGATGTTAATACGAAAGTATTCGGATGTTTACTGTACCTTTATAAGAGGTGCAAACTTTTTGTAAATAGCTAAGTTGAACTCATCATTTTCTGAACTACACCATAAATACGACATCTGGTTCGTCTGACTACTGATCACCAACTGTATTACACCTCGTATAACGAATTCGTGACTTTCGAAGCGCGTGTCATAACATGTTATCCGCCACATTACAAAAATAGGGTGCTCATGTAGTGGATTACCACTGGCTATCCGCGGAAGAATTGCCTAATTAATGATTTTATTATTGGGAGGCGTGTAAGAAAGCTTTCGCTTAAAATGAATGATTACACTGCTTAAACTCGTCATAATCTTATAAATACTGCCTACAACGCACTACAAGGATACAGAAATCATGCAAAACGGTAATACAGAAGGAAGTGATGGTTTTTCAGAGGAAGAGCGCATGGCTTTTCGTAGGATGAACTGGGAGCAAGATAGGTAACGTAATAAGCGATAAGAATGTCACTAACACAATCAGGCATGAAAAAACAAGTGAAACCCGTCTACAAAAAGCATTCAACAAGGTATTTCAAACAACGACCATTGGGTTTATCCGTACGCAAGAAATGGCGCAATATAAAACTAAATTCATCCTAGTTGTACCTGCGTTAGCTGGCACTATTTTATGGGGTATGATAGCCTCAATTGGCCATAACGAAGCTAGAAGTAACTACGTATTGAGCTGGCGTCCTCGCATACAATTCCTTGGCGCTGTAGCACTTGTCGCCACAGGCGTGGTACGTATCCGGACAACGGGCAAACAACTAGGCCTTTTTTATTTTTTTTCTGACTTTACGCCATCGCACGCGCATGATTGATATCACGTAATTTTCAAGCGGGTTTTCTTCATTACAGAAACCAATCAAAGAAATTTTTTAGCTTTCCCGAAAATTCCGAAAAAAAAAAACAATGTTTTCGTTTTCAGGGTTACTCTTTACTCCCTTTTCTGATTTCTATATTTTTAGTACACAGATGTTGCTCGTCGTGGTTGGGATAATGTATTCAGCCTTGCACCTGCTAAAAAAGAAGAAACAGGCTTAGAAAGCTTAAAATTCTTTCGCGAAAATTTTGATGAACAAAACACGAAAAGTGAGATTGACGATTCTGAAATGAGGAACGACAGAACTCAAACGAGTTTCTACTAAAGGAAGTACGCCGTTTCATAAAGCGTCTGTCAAATACGAGTGCAGACAAACAAGGGCCAATTGAGTGACTTTTTATTCAAAAACAAAAAAAAATTGTAAATAATACCTGCTTTGTATACATCAATGATTAGTGACATAAACAACATTGTTCTAGATCATTATTATAAATACAGTACTATAGTTTTATTGTTATTACGTTTTCTCTTATTTTGTTTTTTTTGGAAACACGTGCGTCTTTGCAGTATCGAACTTTCCTTTTCCGGTCAGTTCTTTCCTATCAAGTGGGTGATAATGCTGTAGCGAAAAGCCAAGAAGATGGGGAATTTAAAGTACGCTTTACAACGTACGAAAACACTGACTCCGTAGATGGTAGAAAAACTAAAAAAAAGACTTGAAATTCAGATAAAAAAAGACAAGAGGGTTTTACAATGCCCTGGCATCATCATTACTGTTCGTACGTTTCAAAAAAACTTACCCGCCAATCGTACAAATCAATGCAACCACATATACAGCCAATAAACCCTAATAGCACCAGCAACACGAATAAGCCAATAAGCTCCAATACCCAATCGATATTTGAGTAATTGCAACTCCCTTTTATGCACGTATTTCATAACCACAAAATAAAAATGGTATCCAAGGATAATGCACATAATCCATTTTTCCTAAAAGCACGCTAGAGCGTTGCTAAGGTCATACAGATGAACTTTGCGAAAGCAAAAAAATAGTTGCAAAAAAAAAATGCAATTGCACTTTAAACGAACCGACAAGTCCTATAATGGTACACAGTGCATATACATGACTATTCCAAACACAAAGAAAGTGATGTATTTTAGGAAACTACAAGATCTCTTGTTTTCGAAGCTAGATTCTCTAGCAACGACTATTCAATCATAGACAACTTCCTTACATCTTACCTTGAAAAATGCGCTCGTTTGGCAGATAATCAGAGCGTTGTGATAAAATCGCGCTATTCTCCTTCTGCGATAACCTACTACGCCCATACATGCGCTGAAGGGCAATAAATAAATTTTTCCGTGCCGCAACACTGATCTAGGTAAATCACGTTTCAGATCACGTTTGCCAACCGAAATTAGCTTTAATTATTCCTCATTTACTTAGAAACGAGGCGTCAAGTATAATAGTCGTAGATACAGCCTTGCTTATTAGTGATTAAGCCGACTATCGCCACATTTCCGCTTGCGGACAATTAACTTTTGTCCAAAGAAGCGTAGCGAAAGCTATCAACAACTAAGCCGTGTGCAGTATTAGCCGTTGCGTGCTAAACAAGGTTTCAAGAAATTTTTTTTTTTACTACTATATTACACTAAACTACAATCCAACAAACTAGTCTTTGTATCAATCATACGCAACAAGGAATACGTTCTTTCCTTTAAGAATATTTGTCATTGTGTCTACTTGATCAGAAGTCAAGTATCTATTATTACTGATCCTTAGACGCCTAATATAACCGTTATAACTTCTAAAAAATCTGATTTCTCGTGTTTTTTACCTGAGGCCAATCTTCTCCCAATTAGAAGCGAGAGCACGAGCAAGCTCTATAGCGCTTAGAGATAAATCGTTTCGTGAGAGATCCAAGTATTCAAGAACATTATTTTGAACGAGAGCACGGCTCAAATCGCGTACGCCAGTATCGTATAAGTTATTGTAACTCAAGTTCAAGCTAAAAAAGCAAATGTAAGAAAGTTGTTGTCTGAAAACGAGAAAAAAAACCAGAAGAAAATCAAGCCAAACTCCTGATTTTTAGTTAGTACCTCTTTAAAGGAGTATTCATGCGAAGCAAAGCGCTCAAGTGATTAGAAGCTTCAACGCCTAAAAGATTGGACGCTAAATCAACATGCTTGATATGCTTCAACTGGCGTAGACCAAGTGCAAGGTGCTGCATGTGCTCTACAAAAAAAAATTAGACAAAAACTTTGCTATTAAAAAACAGAACCGCGTCATACCTGGGTCCAGCCTGCACATGGCAAAATCAAGGTACAATGTATATTTAGGTAAATGAAGGAAGAACTGTTCTAAAGCCTTTGAAGAATGTTCATCTTGTACCAAAGCGTTCTCAGTAAGAATAATGTGCGTCAGAGCTAAAATTAGAATAAAAAAATAAGAATGTTTCGCTTTCGAGTTTTGAGAAAGGAATGTACCATTGTTCTCTCCAAATGCCTCCCATAACCAATCTGGTAACGATTTGAAGTTAATAGAGTTATATGATAAGTCCAAGAGTCTTATTGTTTTATTTTTCCCAAGTGCAGCCAAGAAATCGCAAAGAGGTCTTTGTTGTGTTGCTTTATTAATAAATGTCAGCAAGATACCTTTTTGAAATAGGTTTTACTTACATGTGTTTTTTTTACTCCAAGGCGAAGTTCTAGGTGAATTTATATTACAGTCACTTAATCCAAGGTGCGTTAGTGTTCTATTTTGTTTAACAGCCCATGCCAATCGCCTTTGTTAGAAAAAAAATTAGCAAGTTCAACACTATAGTAGTCGTACCCAAGGACGGCAATACTCAATTTATTACCGCTCAAATCCAGCACAGTTATTCCATTGCATCCATTTGAGTCACGCGCAATGGGAACATCACTCAGGTAGTCAATGAGAGGTTGTACTGAATCATCTGTTAAGCCACATCTCAGGAATTTTAATTTTTTTAAATGAGGTAAAGCGCCGCTCTTCAGTAACCCAACAATATCCATCATATCACTCCGTGTTAGATTAAAAGTATCAATTTCAAGTCGGCGAAGAGATACAAGTCTAAAGCATTAAGGGTTAAACATTAAACCGCGAAAAAAAGAAGAAAAATCAAGCGTACTTTTTTATAAACTTTATCAGATTAAAACGTCGTAGATCGGCCATAGTTGACGGGATACGCACTGAACCAACATGTGGTCCGTACAAATCGTGATAAAAGAATACTTTTGAAGCTGCAGCTGGACCAAAACCAGCAGCATCTATCTTTGATTGAAACACACGCTCTAAAAACTTTCTCTTCGGATTCTTTATGATAGTGAAAACTATACCGCATTAAGCACTACGTAGGTTCTCTGTACACGTACTGCATCCATCATCTTGGCGTTCATATTGTGATTCGGCAACGCGAATGCGCGCTTCCCAAGAGTAGGCATAAGCAGCTTGGCAGTCAATCCAATCACGCTTAACTAATAATTTATGCCATATAGAGTCAAAGCTTACATCAGAATCTGCTTTCTCCTCAACTTTTACTAAATTCTCTGGTGTTAAATGCTCGTAAATTATCTCTAGAACATCAGCAGGTAGTCCTTTAAGCGATTCAACACCTGCAAATAGCGATAAGAAGCAAAATAAGAAAATACAAAAAAAAGAGGCCTTTGTACGACAAGGTCGGCACAGAGCAGCAAGAAAATCATTTCAACAACACAAATCGCGTAAGAGTATGTACCTTCAATGTTATCAGCAACCATCTTGCAGGCAATATCGAGTAAATCCGGAATGTCCAAAAAATGCGTGGCAACGATTAAATCCATTACTTTCTCAGGTTTAATAGCGACAGCAGCCACTAGCCTCGACCTAATAAAATAAACAACTGTACACCAAACCAAACATAAAAAAATCAACGCTATCAGAGCACGTGATACTCAAAAAAACAGCCAAAAACGTACTTAGATTTACTAACATTAACACCAGGACTTCTTCTCGCTTCAGAACCTCTTGCTTTAGGAGAAGGAGTATCGTTACCATCAGTAAAGAGGGCACGACGAACGTGAGACTTTCTTACACCATCATTAATAACAAAGTCTTGAAAACAATAGCTAATAACATCTTCAAGAATATCCTACACGAAAGCGGTCAGTTTTGATGACTTTTTTTTTTAACGGCTTTATGTGTTTTACAATAATAGAGAAATTTCTACTTACAGCTGTAATCGTAGGTAGTCTAATAGTATTAGTAACATTCTCCAAGTACGTATGAGTCCCTTTAAGCATCTGTTTTAAAAATCTAGGCAAATTAGTCGGCGAATTCAGGTTTACACTTTTTTTTAATGTAAAACTGTTCAAAATACTAAAAAAACGAACCCACTATGTTTTGCAATAGCTGTCGGTACTATAAATTCGAAATCTCCGGCGCAGACTATTTTAACATATTTTGGTGTCTCTTCTAGCTTCCTAAGGCTAGCAGAGCGTCTTGGTGTTGTTTTACGAGGTTTAGTGGGTGACTGGAATATGTTGATGGGAACAGGATCCCATGTTTGCCCAGAGTTTGTTATTTCATCGCGAGATCGTTTGATATCGGCGCGAGCGCGCTGAAGGAAGCTTCGAGTCTCAGGTGACGCCATTCAAACTTTTTAACGGTTAATGAAGGTTTGTAAACTACGTAGATTCGCTTACTTATTTAAAAATAAGAGTTGTCAGTGGCGAGTTCCACTTGAGATTGAGTTTGTCCGTTTTTAAACCGTCGATTTAGCACTTAATCAAACTTTCGCGACTTAGAGTAATAATTGCGGTGGAGTGATTTAATGTCGTAAACGGACACCGTATAGTGACCCTGGTGGAAGATATAACATTTTGGTAAACTTGTAGCTCCAGTACTTTGTTCTTGACGTGTAGTAATTGTTATAATTACTGCACGCAATGACAGAGCGTCATACACCCAAAAAGGGTGGTGGAAGCAACAAACGGACAGATCAGCTCACACAGGTCAAAAATATGGCCAGTCGAGGTACATTTTACTCGTGTGATTTGTATGCGAAGCACGTAGTACTGTGCAAATAATTATAGCACCAAACAAGTGTTTTGTGATATTTGCTTAAGCTATCCTTAGGCCAGCGTCTTACTACTAGACAGCTCACAGAAATGATGATTTCTGGCAAAAGCGAGATAGTTGTGACTTATATTAAATCTTTGCCAAAGCGCGAATCAGCGTCCACTAAAGCCTCTCTTATTAAGAGCCTGGAGGTACTTCAGGAGCAAAAGAACAAAATGGCTGAAAAAGGACCCCGAAGTCCGCACCGAAGGGCAAACACAGATAAAATCAAGGTTGCACCTACGCCTGAAGCTGCACCACGCAGCCACGAGCGCTTTAAGACGTCAACATCAGATCCGAATGTCGTACGCCAAGTGTCACAATGTAGCTTAATTGTACTGTAGCATGGCACGTTAATAGGTGCATCACCAGCTCATAAACGAACGAAAGGTAACTCCGTCTGTACAGACTTGTTTTTTGTTTTATCGGAATTCACAAGAAATTCTATTCTGGTTACTAACTACGCTTGTAGCTCGTTATAGGCGTAGTGCATCACCTGGTGGTCCACCTGGTGGTAGTACATATGCTATATCAATAGCAGACAAAGCAGGGCAGACCATGTTCGATACTTATGTACGGTTTTTTGAAAATGATTTTTTTTCGCTTTTTTTGCAATTGCTCTTTGCCAAAAAAAGATTGAATTACTCGATTAATCACGTATTTAATCGCTATTGTTACTGTATAGCTTGTGTGCTAATTGTAATAGGTTATTGGCGAAGTTATAGGCAAAGGTGGTTTTGCTGTAGTTTGTAAAGCTATCGACAACCAAACTGGTAGACTAGTAGCTATAAAACAAATAGAGAAAGGTTTAATTGAGCCAAGTAAACTTCAAGGTGTCATGGTACGTTTTTTTTTTCGTATTTTCTCCCTTTGTTTTTCGGCTATGAATATGCCTTTGTTGGTCTATTTTCTGGCTTTAAAATTGTATTATGACCCTAGGTTTTTTTTTTCTAACAAGAATAGAACGAAGCGGAGTTACTACGGCGTTTAGACCATCCAAATATTGTAAAAATAGTTGGTTTCAAGCAAACCAACAAGGCTATGTATTTTATATTAGAGTACGTACTGTTATAACAGTAATTTAGCTCAAAACAGTTTTTTATCGTTTTCTATCTTTGAAATATAATCTCTCCAACCCATTTTTGCTTATTTGAGCGTTTAAGGTACGCAGAGGGAGGATCCTTGTTTAAAGTACTTAAGAAAATGGGCAAACTGTCAGAGCGCCTTATATCTGTATATACAAAACAAGTATTGCAAGGGCTTGCTTACTTGCACAGCGAAAACGTCGTACATCGCGACATTAAAGGTACTCCACATTTTTTTTTGGGTTTGCACATTCCTATAATTAGCGTTTTCTTTCTACTCTAACGCCAACTAACGCTTTTCGCGTTGTGAACACTATGTCGTTTTTTTAAACTTCCGCGTAGCCAATTTTACGAATATTATTACTTGATTTGTTTTAAACGCTCTGTATACTGACGTGGTTGTAGGCGCTAATATTCTAATTACAAAAGATGGACAAGTTAAATTAGCTGATTTTGGTACAGCAAAAACTGAACGTAATAAAAAATACACGGTTGTTGGCACACCTTTCTGGAGTAAGCACTACGCGATATTTTTTTTAGGTTCTAATGTATACGTATAGTGGCACCAGAGGTAATAGAGATGGTTGGCGGTGGTCCCAAATCGGATATTTGGTACGTTTTAGATGATTCAACCGGAAAAGGCTGTAGCTTGATTTGTTTTACTCTATTGTCGTTGTTAGTTATGCTGGCGTTAATTTTTAACTTAATAGGGCGTTGGGTTGCACTGTTATTGAGTTGGCTACGGGAGCTCCTCCTTACTACCATCTTGGTACGATGACTGCCTTGTTTAACATGGTACAAGACAAGCATCCTCCGATACCTGCTATAGTTTCACCTGTATGTAAATCCTTTCTTCTCGCTACGTTCACGAGAGCTGAACATAAGCGACCTTCTGCTGAGTAAGTCATGCTTATGATAATTAATCATTTTGGTTATGAAAAATCAATTAATTTTTTGTTCCCTTTAGGCAGCTACTGACGCACCCTTTTATCACCAAATATAATATTGAGACACCACCGTCATCTATAGATTCTGTTAAGAGTGAATCAGGCGGAGAAGAAGGTATACTAATGAAGTTGAGGGTTTGATTTAAGTATTTCCTTTTTTAGTTGAGCAACCAAAAAGGAAAACTAAGAAAAAAAAAAGAATTAGGAGTCACACTCTCAAAGGCTCGTATGATGAAGAAACTTGTACGTGGATATAATGAATATTTTATACTTACAATGAACCATTTAGCATCTGGCAGAGAAAAGAAACAACGGAAAAAACGTGTACGACATTCATTGTCTGAAAATAGAAAAAAAGTCTAATTTTTTATTCTGTCATTAGAGTCTCAAGACGCTGAATGGATGTTCTGATAGATTGTCTGGTGAAGAACGTAAGAAAGATAAAGCACAAGCAGAGAAACAACGTCTTATTACAAAAATCGAGCAAGTAATGGATAGACGTGCTAAACTCGCCGCACAAAATGGCGCTTTACAGAAATATTTGGAGGAATTACGATTGGACGTTAGTGACATGGTAAGGTTCCGTCAAGATATTCGTAAGTCTCTTGGAAGCTTTGGAAAGGACTATTTTTCTACTGTGACAAGGGTTGCTAAGAGTAAGGCACGGAGTAGGCGTTTGGCTGGAAAAAGGGAAAAATCAGCCAGAATCAAAGTTTCATTGCAACGACGAAACAGTTTGTAAATACTTGTATTTTTCGAATGAGTTTTTTTTTTGGGTTGTATTTTGGGTTGGGTTGTTTATGGGGCCCTCTGGGTGCAAGCTATAGCTTGGTGGGGGGTATGGGGATGAAGATGGAGATGGTCTATCACTTTTTTTTAATGTGGATTATGTCAATAAAGATAAATTTACTTACGTACTGTGCTTTTATTGAGGCTTAGGTATTGTTAAAACAAATGTTATTTAGTGCATAACAATTGTGCAATGTACAGTAACTTGGACATACAATGTTGCGAACTTGACAAGGTAAACAAAGACTGCTACGGATTTTGAACGTCACCATCTTTTGTGTTGAATGGTCGGTAATCTTTGAGCTCTAAATACACTTACCGTAATCTACGTGCGTATGCATGTACAGCTATGCTAATTCAGGTTTCTATGTACAGGCTCAAATCTTTAATATTGATGCTGTGCATCTTGGTCTAGGGTTTGGAGTGTAACGCGTCATTTTAATCAACAACGAAGCAGTTATTGCAAAACTACAGTAATGTAGCTCTAGTTACGCATAAATCGTGCTGAAAGTACAGTTGTAACACTTTAAAAGTAGTTTTGGTGGAGCTTCTCGCAAGCTTTTTTGTATGACAAACTTACTCGTTGCAAATGCTATGTTTCGATTTTAATGCGCGTTGTTATAGCAAAGAGGCATAAACGGGATTGTGCGATTAATGTTAGGTGATTTTGGTGACTATTTTTGTGCTGAACCCACAGAAACCTAAATAGCGTAGCTGTACATGCATACGCGCGTAGATTACGGTAAGTGTATTTAGAGTGCTCAAAGACTACCGACCTTATAACCCACAAATTTGGTGTGTTGACATTTTCATTGATTACAATCAAAGTTGTGTATTATTTACCTGGCATTTTTTGGTTAAATACAATAACAATCAAACCACGAAAAGAGAAAATAGAGTGCTACGTCGTTTTCTAAAGCATTGTCAAAAAACCACTCTAGTTTTCTTTTTTTTGTGTTTTTTTTTCAGAACTGCAAAAACACTTGAAGCGGTACTCATGTGACGGCCGTCTAGTAGCCTTCTTCCTTGTACCACAATATTTTTTTACGTAGCCAAACTGTCTACAAAAAGCGTTTTGTCTTCTATTATCACTGAAGACAGTGCACATACCTCATAAGCATCGGTTTCGGCATACTTACAACTACTCTCTTTTAGTATCGCTAATTATAACCGGATGACTTAACAAAGAGGTCATAGTGTCTTAATCTCTTCATTGTTGGTGCTCCAATGTCCTCGTATGCTCTTGACTCGGTCGCCGCCCATAATAAGCAATATTGTAAGGGTGGCACCATTGATGTGTCGTAACTACTCGACTTCCGGAACTTCTCTCATATATCATATAATAGAGATTTCCTTGCGATAGTACTTGAGAACGGATAATATGATAACAATATGCCGTATCTCAAATCTATTCAGCGACACAATCAATAGTCGGCATGGACTCAATCACCTTTTTGGTTCTTTTTAACAACAGTCAGCTAAAGGGTATTGTGTGTCCTGGTTGAAGTATCAATTGAATGTTACCATTCTATCTAGACATGTCGACAATAGAATAATGAAACTATATTACCGTTATTTGTAGGTTTTTTTTTTGAACTTGTTGGAACGCTACCGCTAAGCATGGCTCGAAATTAGCTGCAAGAGAACATTTATACAATAGAAACATATTGGAATGAAGGGGGTACGTAATGGGTACCGAATGTTTATTGTGTAGCCTACAATTCATAAACAAGTGTATCTTTATTGTCACTTTTTCTAATTTCAAAAAAGTGTCAGAAATAGCTGTAGTTAAGTTATCACGTGCTTGTTTTCGTAGACAGCATCGATTACCAAGTCGTCACCGAATTCATATATGAAGGATAACGTATAAGCGAGTATAGCAATTGTACCAGTCCACTCACAAATAGCGCCGTAGAGTTTAAAATTCTCTATTCTTGATAGATTAAAGTATACAAAAAGAACAAGCGCAACAGCGCCATAGGCAGATAATCCAGCCTTGATATATTTAGATGCGGTTGGTACAGATGTAGGCCATAATCTTATGACAATAAGGATATTGTATATTTCGAACATAAAGAAGAACAGCAACGCGGATACTGAACGAAAAAAAAAAAGAGTAAGTACAATGTATTTAGATGATGAGGCGAGCTAGCGTACTTGAGTGTAACAAGTTATTTTCTTGATCATTAATCGCTCCAACCATTGCTAAACCGACACAACCAATAGTAACCAAATAATAAGCGAAACGATCAGTCGCCTTAGCGCCTAAAAATACAACGTTACAACTTCCGTCAACTATGTCAGATAGTGTTTTTTCAGAAAAAAGAAATTTCCAATCTAGTGCGGCTTGCCTCCAAACATTGCTTTAGAGTTTACCAATGAGAGTACCAAGATGGAGTTTATATTAAGTAAAACGGCGCAAGAAATCATAAAGAACCTTATGAGTAGTATCACGTGAGGGAAAGCGTATGAAAAGGGTTTCTAATTACCTTGAAATATAACTTTCAGGGGCAATGTTAAAACAAGCAGATATCATTGGTAACCAAGCTTTCACGTGTCCTTACACGTGTTAATATGGGTTTAACACACATTCATTATTACCTTGGTACAGCGCGATGCCGTAACACAAAAGGATACAAGACGCAGCGCCACAAGAAGCAGCAATAGTAATGTACTTAGCTTTGATTTGGGAAACTACCTGCATTTGGTGATAAGGTAAATGTTTGTTTTTGTATCGGAAGCATAATCACGTGATTTAAATAGCAGTCATAAAAAGTCCTGTAGAAACTTAGATCTAAGCAATAATCCTGTTCATAGTAAATCTGTGTGTCTACGAACCAGTTTGCATGAGCTGAATGAAATGGGAGGCAGTTGTCTTACGGTTTTTTTAATCTACATTTTGGTTTTTTTTTTTGGTTTTTGGCTTTTTTTTACAAACTGTACAATGTTGTTTTCTTCTTACAAATCTTTATCAAGTGTTAATCCAATAACAGCAAAATCTTCCTCTGGTCTATCCACCAAATCTTTGTAGTATCTATACAGCTAAAGATGAAGAAATTAGAAACTAAAGTTTGAGCTCATCCAAAAAAACCAAAAGAACACGTACTCTGTTTCTCCAGTCTCTATCCTCACGTAACTCTTCGTATGCTTTATCTTGTGTAAGATCAGGCTTACGATTATGTAACTTTACAGCTCTAGACTAAAGAGATAAAATTATAAGCACAAGACAAGTCAAATAAATTCAAAGAAAGTACAAAGTAAATACCTCAACACACTCCATTATACGACGCTTAAAATGCTGCAAGTGATGGAACATGCGCATTTTATAATGACAATGCTTTCCTACATGTAATATCGCAGTGGTATCAGGACCAGAGTCCAATTTGGCACACTAGACATAAACTGTTAGCAAAACGCTGTAACAAATCATGAACCTCATTATTTCCATTCCAAAGCGATTTAGAATCATATGATGGCCCTGCTAGATCTATCCTAAATGCCGAAGCGTTCTTGTGCCTACATGCTTGGCAATCTATAGGTATATCTCTAGAAAATTTACTGCTTGAGAACCTCGGCAACTTAAGCAACAAGTCCTAGATGTACAAAGTCAAAAACAAACCCAAACCAATTTAGACAATCAACACAACAAACTTACTCTTGTATCCTTGAGCCAGGCTGAACTACTAACAAGGGAATCTTTACGACTCATTAATGCCCGATTAATTTTTCTATGAGCAACTTGAAAGAACTTTCGATCTAAGAAAGGCAAGTGTAAGCAAAAAAAAAAGCGAAACATTTCAAATAAAAAACCCCTGATGTACCATCACGTGATCTACTTGAAATCATCTCAGGAGATATAATATACCCAATAATATCATCTAAGAACACTTCAAATGCCTTACGTGGTCCTAAGTTCTCATAGGCTGAAAAGCAATTAATAAGACTTTAAGAACTCAAAGAGTCCAAGTTTTATTAACGTACCACCTCCACCTGATACTAGACGATCTCTCATTGCTCTTAATTCTTTTTGTTCTTCGTCTTCTTCAAATTCATCTTCTTGAGAACCACTATCAATAGGAACAACATCACTATCAGATAAAGAGTCATAACCACGATGTTGAGATAGTGGCTTATCATCTGGTACAACAAATCCATCACAGTCAGAATCAGACCTAGTTAAGACCGTTATTAGCATTATTTCGTGTATAAACAAGTGATTTTTACCCAATATCTACAGCACTATCGATAGTGAAGTCATCAGGCTTCTTGATGTTGATAGAAGATAAGAATGATTGCTTTTTTCGTTTTTTTGTTGATGATCTTTTTGTCTGACTTGGCTCTCCAGTAAGATCAAGAACACCTGGTTTACTTTGTGTTGAACTTGTATATCTAGATGAGTAGAAATCAACATCCAGTTCAGCTGCAATAGCATCCAAGCGCTCATCAAGTTCATCATCATCAACGTCCAAATTAATATCTGTAGGGTTTATAACAGTCCTACGACGTTTCTTCTTCTTGTATAACAAGTTAGCGGTTTTTTTCTAAACAGTCAATCATTTTGGTACCTTTTTCTTTGTGCCAGGTTTTGGGAGCAGGAGTCGTCCAGATTGAAGGTCATCTTCAACTTCCTCAATTTCATCATCTATGTCATCATCTTCTTCATCATTATAGATTACTACAGGTTTCTGTTGAGGTGTACGATGGTGGTCGCTCTTTTTCTCAAAAAATGAAGAAACACGTGTTTGAACTGATGAAAAAAAATAGTTAATACTTCATTTTCAACCAAATAAGCTCTCGGTATACCTGGATATCTGCTCTTATTTTTTCCTTCTGATTTCTTTTGTAGATTACCCATTCTTGTAAACATTAAAGGACTCTGTTTCTTTGTAACAGAAAGACGAGATTTTCGTGGTGATGAAGAAGAGCCACTAAAGTAGAAGTTAAGAAGAAATTTTTTTTTGAAGTTCATTGAACGTACAATGGATTTCGATTAGCTGTTGGAAACAAGCTATTATCATTATGTTGTGACGAGCCTAGAGTCTTATGAGGTGATGATAGTTCGTGGGTCATTAAACGCTATTTAAACGTACTGTTTTGTGCTCTTGTGTATGTAGAGTTAAAGTTGTTGTATGAATCATCATCAACGCTTGTCTCGTCATCATTAGATTTTGTAGATGGGTAGTTATCCAATAAGTTAGCAATCCGTGATTTCTTCATTCTATTACCAGCACTCTTTCTAGGAGAACGTCTTGTCTTCGTTTTTGTTGTTTTTTGTGGCGATAACATGTTTTCTTGCTCACGTCTTCGTTTTTGACGTGCTTTGTCTCCATCGTTCACATCTACCATATCGTCTTCATCAACGCTATTAGGAATAACTTCCTCCTCTGAGGAATCAGTATTATTATCTTCTACTTCCATAGGAACGATCCCACTCTCTTCAGAAGACTCTGTTATCACTATCTCATTATCGCTACTTCTTTCCTACAAATAAGTAAAGTGAGTAGACAGGCAATCACTACGCGAACATTTTATACCTCTTTAACTTCTTTTGCTTTACGCAATCGCCTTCTTTTCTTTGGTTTAGGATCCTCAGGTTCATCAAGTTGGATTTCAATAGCATCTGGCTCGGATTCCTCAAGATCCTCTTTATCCTTTGTAGATGTATCGAATATAAAAGCGTCCAGGTCGCTGGTTTCGAATTCCAAGCTTTTGTCCAGAACGCGTTTAGATTTCAGTGGATTCTTTACTGGCACTGATGCTTTGCGCTTTTTCTTCGGTGGTGTGGTTTGTAGATTTGAAGAAGCTTTTCTCTTAGATCTTGACAGTGTTACGTCAAAATCGTCCAAAGAAGACGCTGTAATTGACGTTTGTACAATACGAGCCTTTGGCTTGCTTTTAGCCTTTGGAATCTCAAGTTCAGTCTATTGATCAATTAAGCAACCTGTGTTTCAATGAAATCCTTTGTACCTCTTCATCCATCGCATCAATTCCTTCACTATCATCACTTTCTATTGCAATAAAATTAGCCTTTTCTTTACTCCTGAACGGTCGATGTTCCTCGCGATGATGTGACGTTGATTTAGTTTTCTTTCCTTGCTTTCGCTTTGTTATGACCTGTTTTAAATTTGGTAAGCTCAAAAGTATGTCAAACTAAACCTCTACCTTTCGTGGTGTAACTTGAAAATCTTCTAAACTATTTTGTTTATCCAGCGTCACTACTGGTTTATTTCGTTGTTTTGTAACTTTAACTTTCCTTGGAGTTCTTTTTGATGCATGTCTTTGTATTGGAGGGAATTCTATACTACTGGTTGTTTCTTCAATATTAATGTTATCGTTGTTAGGACTCCTTCTTGTCTTCATCTTTTCTCGTATTTTACAAAGTAGTTTCGATAGACTTTTGTGTTTTGGCATTGGTATTACTTTCTTTGTTGTTACATCATAGAAATAGGTATCGTAGTGGTATACATTCTCCGGGAAGTTTGATCTAAAGAAAAAGCATGTTATTTAGGTTGTTTCAGTGAAAGTAACTCTGAGAGCTTTGGTCTGTTTATCACTTTAACGTACCTTTGTTGGTATTTTTCCTTACTTTCCACGTAGCATTTAGATTTTATATGATTTAGAGGTAAATCAACAAAATCATTTGAAGGGAAAACTAGTGTTGGAGCGTAGAAAGGTTTACTGCCAGCTGGAGTGTCTTCAGGTCTGAAATTCGAATAAGACTAATAAAACAATCTTCCAAGCTCAAAAAGTTGGATAATTTTAAGCTGTCTTTTTATTGACGTACTTGTATATCCTTTTTAAATGAGCGAATGGTTTTCCTTGTTGTGGTTTACCAATTGCTACGATACGCGCAATGTTTTTACGTCCATTTTTGCCTTGTAAATAAACGCAATCCTCGAGTGATAGGTATTTTGAAGCCTTATTCTTTTTGTACTTGCTGTAGTATGTCGTATCGTCTATTGTACACAAAGCGCCTCCTAAAAAGTATTTGTGAGGTTCAAAAAAAATAAAACAGCTCTTGAGGCAATGCTTGCGCGTAGGGAGCTTGCTCCAGCAGTGTTTTGATTGTTTCTTAGTTTCTTTGTGCGTACCCCATGTAGCGTTTGACACTTGCTTTTTTGTAGGTTTTGGGCGCATTGGCTCGTCACCTGGTGGTTCTGAGTCGCCAAAAGGGAACTGCAGGCTAAATTTCTCTGTTGCTGATTCATGACGCTCAGACTATACCAGTTAGTACGCTTAAAGGTAGTACGGGCAGGAAGTAATATTAACGGCATTTGTTAATACAACAATGTGAGCTGCGCGGCTAAAAAACACTGGGAAGTCGCAGTGTAGTGCGTTTGGCATTAGTCACGTTTGTACATTTTTTCGACAGATGTAACGCTTCTAAACTGTAAATGAACGCATTTGTACGTACTTCAACCAGTGTATTATCTTGTTCAATCACATCAGTCTCTGGTGTATTATTCCACATAATTGCAATGTTTCTGTTGCCTAAGGTGTAACTATTGCAGAATTCTTACCATATAGTTCGCGGAAACGGCAGTTTAAAACTATTTGAAAGAATTGTAAGGACTTACGTATTTTTTGGCGGTTTTTACATTGTAAAGCGTATGGACAAGTTCGTTGGCTTGTCTAACAAGCTGACAATGGCTCAAGTACGTTGTTTATCACTCTAAACAACTGATTTTCGTAGAATTTGCGTGATAGTGACATACATCGACTCTGTATCCTTAGTTTTAGCGTGTATACGCCATAAAAATTAAAACAGCAGCTAAAATTCTTTAATTCGTTAAGTACGCTGTGACGTGCAGTTTGAAGAGAGCCCGTTAGTAGATTTCAGCTACAAGGACGTTGGTATGAACTACATTTTCCTCGCTGAGTTGGAAAATGGTGATGACACTTATATTCAACAACGTATTAATACCGCTAACACAGTACGTTCTAAAGTTATCTAAAACTACAAAACAGCTTTTTTAACTTTAAAACCGTTCTAGTACAAAAAACCCGTGTGTTTTATACGTTACACTGAAGACCTACGCGAGCGGTACCTTCAAGCACACTATTGGGCAACTACGTTCGTCATTAAAGCTAAATTAATTAAGAAATACTCATTTTTTTTTTTGATAGAATGGGCATCAGTGTTATAAAAGTTACTGATGTGGCCACTATTGCTGGGTTTATTCATCAACTCTTCAAAAGGAGGAGTAATATATCTCCTTGGCCTGCGAGAAGACGTACAATGAACTTTGAGATATCTGGCCTTCGGTATACCTTCCGTTATTCTTTTGAACTTTTTTTTCAAACATTTTTTTTTAGGACAACCACAATGAAGAGGGTCATCAGTCACATACCAGGCATGACGGATGATAAGGCTGGAGCATTATTATACCACTTTACAAGTATAGCAAAACTTTCGAGTGCGTCAGTGGAGGTAAGAAGAAGCTAATTATGTGCAACATTTTAAAAGTTTGTTTTATTAGGAGATTTCTTCAGTCTCATTGATAAGCAAGGCATACGCAAATAAAGTGCACAATTTTTTTCACACAAACACTACAGTGACGTGAGTGGATAAGATCATTTCTTCAGATGTAAATAAGTTTGTACACGTAATAAGATTCTCGTAATTTTCTTGTTTTTCCTTTTTCTGTGAACTGTAGCTGATTGTCACCTTGGTAAGCACTAATAATAATTGCAACGAACGCGATGGCCAAAACTCTACAAGTAACAGACGTCCCTAAAATCTCGATTGGCATCTTAAACAATACAATAACACCTAAAACAACGCCTGAGTATTTAGAAGGTATATTTGCGCGTAGAAAACGTATGCTAACCAGTTAAAAGGAGATAAGGTTATTGTAATACGAAATGTTCTTACACCAACAGAATGCGCTCAATTCATATCTCACGGCGAAAAACAAGGATTTGAGAGGGCTGGAAACTATATTAAAGGCTCAGCGGGCAAATTCAGATATTCCTCGTCAAGAACAAACTCAAGAGTGATTTTCGACGATATGGATATGGCAGAGGTTGTTTGGTCGCGTATTAAACAACATGTGCCTCCAACATTTAAAAACCACAAGGTACGAAGAAAGTCACTTATACCTGTCTTTACCTTTATCAACAACATAGCCATTTGGGGTTAACGAAAGGTTTCGTATCTACGAGTATAAACCAGGGCAATTCATAAAGTCGCACGTGGACTATGTACGCATATTGGAAGTGACACATGACATCGGTTAGAGAGAATTTTATTATGTAGTTCCCATTTGGAAAAAAAATCGCCAAGTCCTTAGCAGTAAACAAAAGCGTGAATTTATTTTTTGTACATTATCTACTATATGTCGGGCATATTCCGTTATAATTAGAGTGTTCAAAATTATTGTGCAATATCTCCATGAGTTGCTTAAGTTTTTACATGTGATTTTTACAAATTATAGGCAAAAAGTCTCATCCCCTGTTCCATAATAGTCATCTAAAAAGCTCCAATCAATTGCCGTGTACACTGTAGTATCATTGGAAGGAGTTTGGCTAGCAATAAAGTCGCTATCCAATTGCCCAAAATTTTAAGTTTTTTGGCTGTTCACTACTTTTAAACGTTGTTACTTTAACTCTGTATCCTCTCACATACCATTTTTGAATGAAAGCGTGCATATGACGGTATTTTGACATTCTTGACAATGTTTTGTTTTTTTTTGTGCTGACCTGCGGCAACTTCTTCAATTGGTTCATTGCACTCAAACCCCAAACGCCTGTCCTTGTGTGGGCATGATTGTTGAGTGGTTTGATGGCCTGTTTTTGGTATTTTTTAATTTGAGTTTATAAACGGTTCACTAGGCATGAATTTGTCCCTGCATACCTCAGAAAGTGTATTAATAACTTTTTGTAGTACAAAAAAATAGTTGAGATTGGATATTTAGGCGAAATCTCAAAGACAAACCATAAAACGGCAGCCATACTCTCAGAATGGGTAGTCATTAATGTGTTATAATACTTGACGCATTATGGCTGCCGTTTAATGGTTTTGAACGTACCTTTAACACAACTGCATTTTCATTCACACAATGACTGCACACAAATGCTTTTAGCCGCGTGTCATGCATGTCTAACAAGCAGAGAAAGCTTCCCATGTGCTATTGGGTATTTTTTAATTGTACTGTGACTCAAAAGCCTGTAGCAGCCCTTAGGTATTCACAACAGACACAACATTCCAAGTGAGACATACGCTAGTGGTATCAACATTGAAAAGGCATAACAGGAGGAGAAAATAGTATTTTAAAATCTTCTCCGCAAAAATAAATTTTTTTTATGCAGAATCAGAGTTGATTTTTTTTTGACGTTCAAAGTCAAAAAAGCACAATAAAAACAGTTAAAACATGATCCCCACGCATGTGTGCGTGTATACAAGAAGTTGAACTGCTTAATAAAATTTTCTCTAATGTTGCATAGGTTTTTACAAAGCCAGATAAGCCAAATGAAAAGACACTGTACTCACTGATGCTATACTTAAACGAGGACTTTGATGGTTAGACTAGTTTAAAGCTATTTCTTTAATGCTAATGAACACCTGTAGGAGGAGAGACAACGTTTCTGAATGGCACATGGAAGGAAAACAGAAAAAAGCGCAAACCTCGGCTTGCTGTAAAACCAGAGATTGGTATGGCGCTCATATTCGACCATGGACTAGTACATGAAGGGTCAATCGTTAAGACATCAAACAAATATGCTATACGCTCGGATGTATTCTTCAGAGCTGCATAAGATAGTTTTTTTAATCCAAACCACTCTGCCTTTTTTGGGTGCAACTGCCGTTTTAATTAACATGACTCGATCAGTGCGCTAGATAGCATGACGGAGAACGTAAACGCGGTACAACAGTCTAAAATCTAGGTGTTGCAGAGCGTCTTCAAGAATGTAAAGGACATGGTTAGGGTGTGCAATGAGCGAAACTCAGCGGTATTCCTGTTTTAGTAAACCCTGATTAAGCCTCCTCTTTTTTAATTTGTTTATTCCGTACACTTGTATCTTGCGCCTTATTATCGCTGCGTCAGTGCCGAAAGGTTAATATTAATACATTGTCAAAGCAGTAGCGTAGCAGCTGCAGTTAATTTAGTATCGCGGTTACAATGCGTGCTTGGGCGGTTCTAGCAGTTTTAGCTTGTTTGGCGATCATCTCTTCAGCGCTAGAAGCAGGTCCGTTGAATTCTGGCGTTAAAACCCATTGTACGTTGTTTACACTTTTAAATAGAGGATCTGTACGCTGACTGGAGTTTTATCGTTGGTGGAGAAAATACAAATACAAACATCCTCAAAGTGGTGGAACTTCAAGATAATAGCATAGTAGCACTAGGTATGTATCTTGTACTACATTGTGGACGACAAGGAATAGTTTATCCGGAATCGTCATTTACACCATCGATAACGACAAGATTGTACCTTTCAAGTGTTACTCTTCGCTAATAATATGCTAGGCGAGAGTACAGCAGTTGTTAATACGCCGCCAGTCTCCCAGAACAAATACTGTATTGGAGGTCTTTGTACTGACCTCAAATCATTCTCTACTGTGCATTCAGCGTACAAACATTATTTCTTATTCAAAGTGGATCCAGCAACAAACGAAGTAAGTCGAGATGATCTTATATCTGCCAAACAAAGCCAATTAGAAAGGTTTAACACTATTCAGGTTGCTTGGATTACGAACTACCATAGTGCAGCCGCAGAAGGTGAATTATCAGTAAATGACCTTGTATATCACAGTAACTCAAACCGTGTTATAATTACAGGCGTTTTTGACCGTACGTTAGCGAATATAACCTGTTGTTTCTGTTTTTTTTACAAAAAATACGAGCTAACAGCGTTTTAAGACAATCAAGGTCTTGTGACTCAGAATGGTCAAACAATCAAAGCACTTCAAATTACTTGTTGCACATCACCTTCTCCAGGGTCTACAGAGGTTCGATTCGGGTTTTTCCAAGCAATACATGTTGAAAATGGCACTGTACATGATGTATGTTTTTTTTTTCTTCTTTTGTTCTCGGTTTGTATTTGTTAGCACTTTGAACTCATTTGGTTTTGACTTAGGATCTCTTTTTGGCTACTCTAGATGTTGAGACACTTCGTGTACACGATAACACTCTTTTATATGGCGGCAAAACACAGGTAAATACTTTAAGTGCTGTGCTTATGATTTCTTACTGATTATAGCGATATTTCTTTAACTTACCAGTGCCTGTGCGTATAGTATCTATTGTTGTGTTTCTTACTTCTAAGTTATAATTTTTAGGGATTGCCTAAGCTAAAATTAGATCTATTTGCAACCAGTGGTACATGTCAAGGGACAAGTCCACCACAATTTACTTTTGTATGTGGCTGATAAAATAATTTTACGAAAAAAATCGTGACTTTGTTTATAGAACGCAATCGCTGGTGGGATTGACCTTGATGATTTAACCTTTACGTGGCAGACACCATTTTATACCACAGGAACCAATGCGAGTTATCCAGGACCTGGAGGTGTTGAGTAAGTCCAATAGACTTAAGACTGTCACTTACAATTATCAAAAAATAGGATAAGTGCAATTTCTCCTATTATACCTGTTCAAGCGAATAAAGCATTCTTTGGAATGGACTGGGGAACTCCGTGCTTGGGTTTACCATTTCAAGGCGTACGTAAATGTATTTATTCATAGATTATATGTGCGTACTAAAGAAACAAAAGGCTCTCGGTGTGACTGGACCAACACGCATTTATGCATCATCAGAACCCATAATATTACCGTTTACAGCTGCTGGAGATTATACCCTATCTGATACTGTAAATGTCCTATATCCAGAGCAATCTTTCACTCCTTATCTTGGATCATTCAACCGCATCCGTACGCTCCACATGTTCGTTGTTTTCAATCATGCAAACATTTTTTTAGTTCAAATGCAAAGCATTGGTAACACAGTCTATGGTCTCTCTGAGGTTAGGAATGACGATACTGGATTCCGTCAGTACGTTAAATGGGAAGTCGGATTACCAGAAAGGTCAAAGCCATTCACACGTGCGTGAAAAGAACAAAAAACCCTCTGCCTCAGTCCGAACTTACTCTCCTTTTTTTTAGAGTATAGTACAGCTGGTACATCAACAAATATATTTTACAATGATATGCAAATATCAAGTGACAATAATGGTATTATATACCTTGGTGCTTTCTCTGGGACTGATATAGAAGTGACATATCCTCTTGGATCAATAACGCTATCAGCCACAGGTACATGAACTTTATCGTTTATGTTGATCGCACGTGTTGTGGAAGATTGTGACCTTTGATTTTTTGCTTTAACTCTAGCTTTGCTTAGGACGTTTTGATATGATTATAACGCATTATGATCGTTCTGCAAACTTGCTACATTACTATGTAGAAAAGAATAGAGGATTGGTCATTAATACTGAGATTTTACCAAACTGCCTTGTTGTTTCCAGTGATAGACCACTATACACTATAGGAGGCCAGTATAAAGGAAGAGGTCTTACCCTTGGTGGCATAACAATGCCTGAACCTACACTTGATTTGTTCACAGGGTATATTATGATATACAACACAACAGCAACCGAACCTAAGGTAGTACCTGATACACAAGGTGATCGTACCCTTGTTGGTACAGCATGTGGCGGAGAAAATGTAACAAGCGACTTTGAGCGAGGCGGAAGCATGTTTATCACGTTAAGTAAGTAACGACACAAAGTCAAACAAAATACTCATATTTTCTTTTGTTTAGAAGTCAACTCGCGTTGTATTGGAACACCTAACGCTATAGCGTCTCAAGGATCTTCTACTGTGCCTCTAGCAATTGCAGTGATATCAACATGTCCAGAAGGTACAGTGAAACGAGCGTGTATCTAATACTGATTCTCCTTTCCATAGATACTTGTATGCGTATCAATGTTGATAGAGATTTGTTTGTGGAAGGAGAACATGTTGTCACAATCAACTTTAATTTTGCTAACAAGCGTTCTATCGAGCAGACTTCTTCAGTGTCATTTAATATAACCATTATACCCGATACTCCTGAACCCACACCTGAGCCAACACAAGCCCTTGTTATACAAGATGGCAATCCTAGTGGGTGTACGTCTTTTACAAAACTGTTTTTTTTACTTTTCAAAGAATTGTAAGGATTCATGCTGACAGTTACTGTCTTGTAGTCTCAGATTGGTGGATCATTGCTGTAGTTGCAGTGATACTTATTATTATCATAGCTGCAATTGTAGCTATAGTCCTTTTCGTAAAAAGAAAGAACAATGAATATGCTGAAAAGCAGCATATTGGTGCAATTAAATCAAATGAAGGCACTACGAGTCATGACGATGATATTGATGACACGTATCTTCCAATAATGGGAAGAGCCAGATTAAAAACTGGTGGCGATAACGAAAAATTACCTACAGTTAAACTTGGGTACAAAGATGACGGTGGTGGAGGTAAGCACAAATTAAATGTAAATAAACTTGAACTAATTTTTTTCTACAGGTGTATTGATTCGTGCAGCAGAGCTTGACTTGGTCAAAGAAATAGGTGCGTTGCGTGATGTTTGTTTATCCTCAGTATCCATTGTTGTTCTTATTGTGCTTTGTGTAGGCAAGGGATCGTTTGGTAGTGTATGGAAGGGCATTTATTTGAAGGATAATAGAAGCGTTGCAATTAAAGTAAATCATAACCTTCAAGGTGAACATCTTGCCACGTTTTTACAAGAAGTATGTCAGTACATGAAATGTTTGTCAAATCCTTTAAAACTACCTCTGTTGATACATCTATTTTTAAGGTCGAAATAATGACTAATATCCCAACACATCCAAATGTTGTTCAAATTATTGGTACGCTTTTTTTGTTAGCAGCTCCTATGCTTCATTGTATATCGTTTCTAAATTACTCAAGGTTTCTGCTTGAACCAAGGACGTCCGATGCTTGTAATGGACTTTATGACGAACGGAACCCTTCGTCAATACTTCCTTGCCCAGGATAGCGCTCTTGGAGAAAATGAATTAAAACATTTTACATATGGCATCATTAAAGGAATGATGTTTCTTCATTCTCATAATATTGTTCACCGTGATCTCTCTTGTAGAAACGTACGTTGATTGTAGTACTTTTAAAATATAATATATACTTACTCTTTATTTGTAGATATTGGTACGCAACTCATCAAAAAAGCCTACAAAGAAATGAGCATTTTACTAACTTTTGTTCTAAAAATAGCTTGATGACAAGAACACGATCAAGATAAGCGATTTTGGTATGTCAAGAAACTTTGATAATACTGAAGAAAAGGCACAACAAACTGCTATGGAAGTAGGTCCTGTGAGGTATGACAGAAATCAGTTAATCCAAAACAAACCCAACAAGAAACTAACTTTTTGTCGATAGATGGATGGCTCCAGAGAACTTTTCTTTTGTTTATGAGCCAGCATCTGATGTATGGTCTTTTGGTATTGTAGTATGGGAACTCACACATCGTGCTACACCTCATAAAGATACACCATTATTAGAGCTATGTTATGATATAAAGGCTGGTAAGATACCAGATATTAACCCCACAACTCCACAAGTATACGCAGACTTGATGTTAAGTTGTTGGCAATTTACTGCAAAAGATAGACCAACTTTTGCTCAATTGGCAACCTCCATTGGCTCAGCTTCAGTCACAGATACCATTGATAGTCCAACATCCAACTATACTGATGAGCCACCTGATAGCCAATATACGCTAATGACACCAACACAAGAGGATAGCAAACAAATGAAGGATAGCAAAGCATAGCCAAAAAAAAACTAAAAAAAATGTACAAGTAACAAAAAGAGAAATCCAACTTAATAAACAACAATTGATTTGCTAAAACAGTAAACACTCAATCATTAGTCACGTGACTTCAGACTACCTTTAGTAACACTGGGTGACGCAGAATGTCAAAGAAAAGTGCTCTAGCCTTTGTGCAGCTCTAAACACTAAGAGCACTTAATTTAGCAATTCTACCTTAATGTCTTCACGTGCTTACCTTAAACCAAACGTCTCAAGCAAGCTTTCAAGTACGCCCGCACAACTGTCAAGCGCCATTATAATAATAATATCAACACCATGACCAAAAGAATTGCGTAAGTTTAAACGTTACAACCCACCATTTTTTTCCATGCCCGTTTGATACTCACGCTCTTTAGTACGCATCTAAGATCTTCTCATACTGATTTGCTCGGTTTACCACGTGAAATACTTGTACGTTCTCATAGCATACCTCAAACGCTTTAAAACGCATGATAAACACTGCTGACGTGCTTATAGGTGGAAATCAGTAGGTACGATAAACATACCTTCACGACCATCCATTCTCTGTCTAAACGAGCGGCTGTTTACACTTACTTTACGGAGTACGTAGTTATACACTTTTGACATTCAACACGTGACTCCGACATTTGCTGGTGCTAATTTTGTTTGTCGAACAAGGAACCTGAGCAAACGTGGGTTATGGCATAGCTGGTACAAGAGTGGTCGTATAAAGAAAACGTGTTACTTCAAGGATGGTAAACGAGATGGATCATTTATGTCATTTTACGATAATGGCCAATTGAAGCAAAGTCACAACAAAAATGACAAGACATTTGGTCTACTTCAAATGTGGCACAAAAATGGTGAATTAATGTCCACTGGCACTTTCAATGATAATGGAAAGCCAGAGGGAAAGATAGAAGTGTGGTATTCTAATGGCAATTCAAAAAAGAGCGCTTATTACAAGGACGGAAAACCTGAAGGAGAGTACAGAGAGTGGTTTGCACACGGACAGTTAATGTTGAGTTGTGTCGTAAAGGAAGGTGAAAAACATGGTGAAAGAAAGATATGGTTTGATAACGGACAACTAAAGGAGCATGACATGTGGGTTAATGGAAAGCAGCATGGCGAAAGTAAAGAATGGTACGAGGATGGTCAATTATCTAAGCATTATAATTACAAGGATGGTAAGAAGGATGGAGAGTGTAAGAAATGGAGTATAGAAGGTTTATATTTCAGTGGTAGGTATAAGGACGGAGAAGGACAGGGTGAACATACAAGATGGTATGGTAATGAAATTAATGAAAAGATTGTGTATGGAAAGACAAGTACTGGCATGTATCAGTTACAGTACATGGGTATAGGTTTGGCCTTCTGACAAGCTCTACTTGTTATAAGCAGTATAAGGATGATGATGAAGCCATTAAAAACAATACTAATGGGCATATAAAGAAGCACTGGAGGCGTAAAAAATTTGAAGTAAAACATGGAGAGTTTAGAAAGTATAAGTATGATGGCACAATCAGCTCCCATTATTATGAAGATGGTGTTAAGCAAGGTGAAAGCAAAAAGTGGTTTAGAAATGGTCAATTAAAGTCTACAGTTTTTATCAAAGGTGGTAAGGAGGAAGGAGAGTATAAATCATTTTATGATGATGGTAAACAAGAAAAACAATTTTATTTCAAAGAAGGTGTTAAGGAAGGGGAGTATAAAGGATGGAATGATGAAGGATGTTTGATTAGGCTTTGTTTTTACAAGGAAGGTTCTCTTGATGGTGAGTATCATGCGTGGCATTGTAAAGGTGTTTATAGTATACATTGCTTTTATAAAGAAGGGATGAATGTTGGTAAGTATCAGAGATGGAATGATAAAGGTGTTTTAGTTAAAGATTGCTTTTACAATGAAGATGGGAAAAAAGATGGAGATTATTAAAATTGGGATGATTTTGGCGAGTTAGCAAAGTCTTGTTTTTATAAGAATGGTTATGTAAATGGGTTTTTTATGTCTAAGAATGATGTATATAAGAGCTATGATAATGGTGTTGAGATAAGTTATAAGAAGATATAAGAAGACAATATTGCAATTAAAGAAGAGAATTTAAAGCTTACAGAAGAGATAAGGTTGTTATTATTAAATCAGAATGAAGAATAAGGTTTATGAAACTGATTTAGTTATTATAATTGACACGTTCTCAGGGTAATATATCTTTGGTGAATGTAAAAAACGTGCTAGTACGTAGGAATAGAGTTGTAAATAAATTGTTAACTAGTTACTAGTAAGTAAGATTTTTTTAAGTGTTTTTTCCATCTAATAATAGGATGTTAATTGGTCATAAGACCATAACTAGACATGTAAAAACAACGTTATCAGTATAGTGGGTGTTTTAAATCAAAAAAAGAAGAACGGTCGTTGGTTGTTATCTACAATATGGTACACTTTTTTTACTGTTATTTTTTTCTTTCTTTCTTCAGAAGTTTTTGTTTTTTGTTGTTCTTAAATAGTAGTAGTTATCGATTTCTTCTTGACTCCAAATGGTTATTTGATGATCGACCTTATAAATTACGTGAGTACATATGTTTGAATGTAATCATTTGAGACATAACGCAATGGTTTTGTTCATTTTTTTTTTTTTTTTTCTATTTACACAAGTTTTTCTTGTTTTTTTTCTCAAAATGTGTGACCGTGAGACTTGGTTAAAAAAATCGTCTCTTTTGGTGCCAACACAAGTATTTAGTCTATAGATTCAAACATACGACCTATGCCTCCTGGAGGTATTGTACGAAGGTGTTCTTCATGTAAACATGAAATATTTTCAAGCACTAAAAAAAAACGTGTCAACAGGTTTGTATACAAAACAAACGTTTATGAGTCGTACAGTTTTCTATCGTTGGCCTATACTCTGCATTGTAGTTTAAACATGCTGACAGCATCCTTGAAACTTCTGGCATAGATCCTGGAAGCGGTAACTGTAGGGTACGATGGAATACTTCAACAGGAATACTCGACTCACTAAACAGCTGTAAGACTTAGCGAGCACGTGATAACTATCTTAGAATATTGACTTTGCATTCTTATTGGCTCAACTAATAAAGAGACAACCCACATCAACAGTTTGAGAGTAGCAAACTACAGAATACTTACGCTTTTATCCAGTAATAAGGTTTGTGACGGTAGAACATCTCCCATAATAATACACCAAACCTAAGGGTACAAATAAGAATAAAATGCCCGTATGGATCTTATGATGTCGTACATCCATATGTCGCTTTTTCTACTATAAATACGCTTGCCATCTTTTTGAGGCATTATTGTCTAGTAAAAATGAATCAGAAAATATTTGAACACTGTTGAGCGTACCTCAGGTGCCATCCATCTACATGGACCAACAGATTGCTAAGTACATGTTTAGAACAAGAGAAAAACTGAACAAACTCTTACTTTTGTAGCACTCTGCTCCCGCACGCCTATTATTCGTGCATAGCCAAAGTCTATGCAAAAAATCTTAGCCTTTTTTTTTTTATTTGTTGAAAAAATAGTTCATGTACCTGTTATTTTAACTTGGTAATCACGTGTCAATAAAATATTCCTTGCAGCAATCTAATTAAATAATAATTGGTTAAGACAATAAATCACATCAAACTAGTACGTCTCTGTGTACAACGCCTAAAACGATGTCAGAAAATTAAAAGTAATTAAATTCTCACGTACCTTCAGTATGCAAGTGTAATAAACCAGCTGCAGCGCCACGCATTATCTATAAAAATACATCAATGACATGAAGGGATTAATACAATGTGTGATTAGAAGTGTACCCTTAACGTAATCTTTGGATGCAAAGTGAATTTTTTATCATGAAGTTTTGAAAATAAATCTCCGCCTCGAATAAGTTCCATGACAACACAAAGAGGTTGTTTTGTAATACCCAAAAACTACATAACTTAACACAAGTATAAATATAAGAGAATCGACTCACAGTAGTTATATTTGGATGAGGCCTTATTCCAGATAATTTTTTGGCTTCGGCATAAAATTCCAATAACTCTTTTTGGTTTATTCCGCCTAGTTTAAGTTGCTTCATAGCTACCTTGAATATAAAATATCAAAATAAAAAGTCACGTGACGATTGAAATTTAAATATAAATAAACTTACTTTAGCTCCTCTCCATGTAGCTTCACAAACAACACCATACCCACCAGACCCAAGAATATTCTCTATTTTTACTTCATTATATTCAAGAAACCATGTCTTCATTTGTTGCTCTGATTTTGATTTTTGCTTTTGATTAGTGAACTACATTATGAAACAATTAATTATCAAATATGTGCTAAATAACGTGATAATCCACGTGGTGTAATCTATACGTACCTGATACTTCAAACTTCGGTTTTCTTTTTCAAGAGTTTTTATTTTGTCTTCCATCTCTTTTACAGTCCTTCGAAGCTCTGCAATCTTGTCATTTGCGTCTCTTAGGTTTCTACCGAGTCCCTTTGTAACTAAACGTAAAGTATCTTTTGTCATAGTATCTAATAAGGGCAGTATGAATACCAGCTTCACATTGATAAGTTGTATCTATTTTGGGAAAAAAGTTGTACCTCCAGAACTTCTTCCATTTGGCTTACTCCTCGTTGGTCGCTGTTGTCGGGGAGAAACCTCATCTATATCTATTGTTGCTGCTCTGCTTTTTCTATGCTTCGTAGCACTTCGTTTCTTTTTTGTAAAGAGCGAGAAGTTACGCTTATCTTTTCGAGAACCTTTTCTTTTTCTTCGTTTTCCAGTAGCCGACGAACTTCTCCTTACTTTCTCTGGTGCGCTGGCAGATCCTTGAGTGAAAATTTGTTTACGTAGATTTTTTCGTTCCTCCACTGGGCTAGAAGGAGGCTCTGGAAGCTCTGAGAAACACAACAAATCAGCGAAAAAAAAAACAAGAAAAAAAATCACGTGCCTGCAGGCTTTTGCAAGAACGTCTCCTTTCCTTCACCAGATTCAGACGCTTCTGGATCTCGTCTAAGTCTTTGTTGAGTTGGTTTCCAGCTAGATCCAGGATTGCCTTGCTTACTTACAACAGGTGTAGTTGTAGCATCATCTGCCACCGTGGATGGAGGCATACGAGGTGGTGGAGCAGTCCTTGGTGGTCTTGATGCTACCACTCGTATTGGCGTATCGTTAAGCGGTGAACTACGCCTGGTTTCTCTTTGGAATGCAGGTTTGCTTCTTTTAATCACTGGTGCGCTTCTTTGTTGTACAAGCGAAGGTATTCTACGCGGTGGTACAGCTGGAGGTCTTCGAGCACCAACTGTTGGTGTACCAGGCCGATTATTAGTTTTAATTGGCTCTTTCACAAGGTGAGATACTCCAGGTCGCGGTCTAGGCCTTGGTGGAGTGCTATGGCTGTTCCTTCTTGTTCTTTGTGCCATTAAAAATTTTGTAGCTTTCGTTATGTCACCACCATGTGACTAATCACGTTTTTAGTACTGAAATTTCATGTGTTTGAGCACAACTTGTTTTTGTAATTTGGGTTTTTTTTTTCACCAAAACCCCGAGATTGTCCTAGAGCATCTTTATATACTTACCACAAGTGCTTTCCGCACTTCGATCTCAGAAAACCCTACTTCAATTAATTTCTGCCTGAGTGTTTTCGTCATGCGATCCATTCGCGTTTCAGGGTCCGACATTGCGCCGGTAGTTCCCCTGAAGGCCATGGTAGAAGAATATATAGTAAGGGAGGTCAAGGAGGGTATTTTGTGCGTTACAACTAATAAACAAATTCTTGAGATCTCATAAAAAAGATCACTTAAAAAGAGGTTTTTTGGACATGCGTTGAAGCATGGTATCCTTAAACAGCGTAAGAAAATATGATGCGTTATCACGTGGGTTTCAAGCGGTACTACCTTAAAAAAAAGCATGAAAAAAATGGTATTTTAAGCAGGTGTACCAGTGTAAGACCTACACGTTAGTATTGTATTCACAACTTAAGAGCGAACCAGTTGGGCCGGAGAAAGGTAATTCAGTATTACCCCTAGCTGGTATTTCTACTATCAACCAATCGGTGTCAATGGAATGAAAGTTTGGTACACTACGATAACACGATTTGCTTAGGAGTTTGCTATTTATGATCAACCTTAAGCCTAATATGACTTGTCATCTATAAATAACTTCGTTAAAAGTTCATTGACCTGGCTACCAGTGGAGGAATAGAACACAGAGAAGGACAATTACGCGAAGGCTACTTTTTTTATTTGTGCAATGTCAATAAGTTAATTACAACGTATCCTCGTTGGAGGTACAACACGTAAGCCTTGAGGAGTGAACAGCTTTATTAGAACGTTTAGCGTATATGATGCAATCAATAAAGGTGGTTTATTTCCAGTGATTACAGGTTCTAAACTTGTTCCCAGAACGAACCTGCAGATAATGGTTCTAACTAACATTCTGGAGTTGAAACAGAAGTTTGAGCAAACACGGCTAACACAATTTAAAGCAAAGATACATGAGTTTTGTGAAAGTACGAAGCATCTGAGTTGACTACATGTTTGTTGTACAGGTTTTGTTGGAGAGTCAGTTTGTGCTTGAACAATGATTGTAGAAAGGGTTGGAGGGTCCAGAGAAATTACTGTTTTTTTGTTTTATAGTTGGATATCAATCTCAGCTAGGAGATGCACAGATTTCTGGAACGTTCCAGAATTCCAGACAGTAGACAGCATTAAAAACAAGCAATCAACTTACATGCATGAAAGGTGGTTTGACAGGTTATTGTTAACAGCAAATTACGTAAAGAAATGACCATGTTATTTTCACCACTACAATTCAACCACATTGTTTAAAGATTTTATATAATCAATTGTAATCCCTCCACAGCGTTTTACCAAAATAGTATGAACACCACCTAACGCTTTAATAGCTTCATCTGTAACAAAGTGACAACGGCTTAAAGAAATAGTGTGAACTCCTGTCAACGCCTTTATACCATCATCTGAGACCCTTAAGCAAAAATTGAGTCCAACCCAATGAACACTAGCCAATGCTTTAATGCCTGTATTTGTAACTACTGATCCATCGAGACAGATGGTGTGAACGTCACACAATGCTTTAATTCCCTCATCTGTAACATGTTTACAATAGCTTAACTTATAGTATGGACACTAGCCAATGATTTAATTCCTTCATCCGTTATACATGTACAATGACTTATATCTATTTCATGAACGCCAACCAACGCCTTAATACCTTTGTTTGTAATGTCCAATCTATTCAAATAGATAGTATGAATACCAGCCAGAGCTTGAATACCTTCATCTGTAACAGCTGCGCCATTTAAAATGATTTTATGTATTCCAGCGAGTTGTTTAAGGTGTTCATCAGTAACCGAATAACAATCAGTAAAGTCAATAGTATCAATACCTTCTAACTTTTCAAAATTAACTTTTTTGTCCAAACCGCTACCAAAATATTTATTGTTTACGTTCTCTATCTTCAAAGAACGAACACCATTTAGATACTTAAAGTGCTTTTGTTTCAGCATAAACCCAAGAATTATCATATCCCGTGAAGGACACACTTTTTCTGGTGAAGGGACACCATATTTACATGCATATTTACTTAAACAGGCCATAAAGTTAGCTACAAATATAACATCTATACTACTATATGTGTGAATATTAAGGGGTAATCAAAATGGTGGGTTGCAAGCTAGAGCGTTTTTTTGCAAAGTTAAAATTTTTGATGTGTCAACTTTGCATGCACACTGTGGACCATCTAAAACATAACTCTTTCCCTTCACACTATATGTGATTTAAAAGCCCTTTGCACCCGTCTTTAAACATTAAAGAACTAAAAAAATTATTAATCATCTGTTCACGAGGCTGTTTCAAAATGGTAAAAAAGCCACTTTTGTGTTCATTTTTTCCGGCCTGCTCAACTGTGTAAAAGTGTAAATCCAATAGTAGGTTCTTAAGATGTGTTAGTACTATATGCGGTTGTTTAATTATTGAAATAACTGTAGGAGTAAGGGAGGAATTTGAGTGTCAAAATCACTTTTAGGCCTGTAAAATAATTGTAAAATGCTGCTACGTATATTAATAAAACTCTTTGTTTAGTTTTTACATGTACCACTAAAACCTTTTAGCACTTACGTCAATAATAGATTTTGAAAAATATGAGTATACCGTCTTTGAACTATAAAAGTAATTTTGTGTCAAAAAGTAAAAATTGACTTTTTTGACAATGCTCTGCCGCACCACCCAATCAATTGTATAAACTTTTGGTTTGTGTATAGATAGTATTGTATATTGGTGATAAAATGGTATGATATTGTGCTATTTAGCTTGAAGAGATGGAAAAATATAGGTCAAAAAATTTTGTGTACTTTCACCATAAACAGTGTCTGCGCATGGGATATTCGAAGAATTCTTAAAAACATGTGGCGCTTTCTTGTATAATTTCTTCAGCTGTTTTTTCTTTCTAATGAAGATTTTTCTCCTGTATCCAAAGTATTGTGTAGTTATAATAGCTAAATTTGTGCATGTATGGGCTACTGAACGTATACAATAATAAGAAGGGAATTGTAACACGTGTACAATAATCTCAATAGGTATCTCATCAAAGAATGCGCTGTTTGAGTTCATTTAGTTTTGTTCAGTATTTACTGTTTGATACAGTTATATTGAGAGGGCTAGAACCAGCTTAGCTCGAATCCTACCCTGTTTTTTAGCTATCACGTAATACGACCCAGATTGACTGCTCTATTTCGACAAAGACCTCTCATAGTAGTAGGGAATACCCTTCAAGTAAGTATGAAAACGTGAAGAGGCAACTTGTGGGAAGCACAATAAACAACTTTTAGATAACTCTTTTACGGTGAGTCTTCGCTTGATTCTTGACAATACATCAATTTAAAGTACCCAAATCACAAAAGAGCTAGCATCTAGGAAGGTGCTTTTTGATGTCCTGTACAGGTTTCAGCATGACAGAAAATATGTAAGTATGTTATCAGGTAATAAATCTTATGGTGGTTTCAGTAGAACTCTATACATAAAGCCGTACGTAACATTGTGTCTATTTTAAGCTAAGTTAACTTTTACATGTATTGAACATAAATAAGTCGCTGACACATTTAGTGTTCCATCACAAAAGA
>JALMLS010000375.1:0-52651 GCA_038496445.1 Trichosphaerium sp. ATCC 40318 | reverse complement strand
CTTCTGAAGCTACGGTTGTGGCCATAATGTGCCAAAATTGAGATTACTGTTAAAACAACTTACCCTTCAATTCTGTAGACTAAACAACCAGTTTGTGTAACTGCATAATGAGATAGTATATAAACTGAAGGTTTATAAGAGCAATTGTTTGTGACAGTCACAATACTTTATTAAGTACCATGTAAATACAACATGTCCAGTGGTTTACCATCATTTGTCCAGGTTAATGCATTCTTCAATGTACTTTCCAGTTTTTGACGTTTGTTTATAGTACTTGCCTCCTGAACAAAGTTTTAGTTTCAGTTTTTCAAAATATGGTTCAATGGATTAGTCCTAGAGTAGTAGCTGCTTACTGAAACTAACAATCATCACATAATCTTCTCCAATATCCTTAAAGTCTTCAGGTAATTCTTTATAGACTTTTTAGGTATAGTAAGCGTGTAATACTAAATGTTGTACCTTCACTTGAGCTATCATCATTTAAGGTTGTTAAGGAAATTTGTTGTACTTCTGTCATTTGTTGTATTTCTGTCACACGTGATTCTGGTTCTGGTATTACTTGTTGAATGCTCGGAGGTGATAATGTTGGCAATGTGAGTGGAGGCAATGGTGTCGTATTTTGTGATTTTGGAAGCAACATTGGCTCAAATCTTGCTGATTTGTTTACTGTTTGAGGAATTTTTGGTTGTATCAAGGGAGGCATTGCTGGTAGGTCTATTATGTTGGTCTCTTGGTTAGTTGTGTGAGGAGCTAGTGTTGTATCAACTTGCATTGAATCAACAATATTCGTTGAAGTAGCAGGCATATCTATTTTCGGTGCTCTTTTTTGTTTCTTGTTGATTGTTGATTGAGTAGTTGTATTAACCACTCTTTTCCTTTTGAGTTTTGGAAGTGTGTCTTGGGTATCAATGGCAGACAGTTTGTTTCTTATACGTTTCAATTCTTCTTGATCTTTCTTGTACGCAGCCATGCGCTCAGAAATAGTACTACAGTTGGGTTCTGTGTGAATACAAATGATTTCGTTCGCATCCTTATCAACACTTTTGTCCTCACTTTCTTCAACATCATGTGGGCTTAATGATTCAGATTCATATCTGAAGTAAGGTACTATGAGTGTTAGGAAATATTATAAATGCGTATATGAAGAAAAAAGTGAGAAAAAACCAAGTTACCTTTTGGTGTAATTGCTCGTTCAGTATTCTTCACGTTGCCTCGCGTGTAGTCTTTCTTGTGACTTTCCAGATTATCTTGTAGTTCTTTTATTATCAAAGCAGCTGACTTATTCTTGGTTTTGGCAGTTTTCAATGCGTCTGTATACATGTCGAGTAATTGCGTTGCTATTACTTGTAAGTGCCAAAAAAAAACAAACGAGGAACAAGAAAAAATACAAAGTTCCTAAATCAAATCGTGTTGGATACATTTCCAGTAACATTGCTTGAACAGTGTACCCACAATGTAACGACTTCCAATAGTATTTTGAGTAATTGATCTCCAGCCCATAGATAGTATCTTCAAATACACCTTTGTTGAATAAAAGATCTAAATCAAAGTTCATGACAGCGTTGTAAATGCTTAGATCTCCCACGTGATCAGGTTTTTTGAATTCAAGACCGTTCGAAGTTAAGAACTGTTTCAGCTAATTTTTTGTCAATTACAAACTGGGTTGCTATATGACTTTTCAGTACCTTGTCTTGTATGTTTTGGGCGTTTGTAAACATTGAGCTATTGCATCGTCTATTACCTTTTGAGAATAATCTTTGACGTATGGCCAAGAACAACTTTAATAAAACATTATACCCAAAAACACTAAAAATAAAAGAATGCACTTACTTGGTTTCTTGCTTTCTTGTTAGCCAAGAAAACTGCCTTACTATAAACTTCAGTACTGTGACCGTAAAATATACTACCATCACTTTCCATCTAAAACAGTAAGCGTGAAGTGAGGGTGGCTCCATAAAACTAGCAAGATTTTTTGGTAATGGCTTAACAAAAAAGCCTACCTCCTTTATGGTGGACAAATGCTGTTTAAACGCATCCACATCTTTCTGTATTACAATATATGTTTTAAAATACTCCTTGGCGTCGTTCTTGTTAGGTTTACTAGCAACCATTTAGCAAGTAAGAACCCAAGCAGTTTGTACTTACCCGGATTTTTTTCTTTTATTACATGCAGAGGCAAGGTCCCTCCACTCACGTGATGACAAGTATTCTCTTGGGAATATCGTAGCGGATTTTAGATCAATCTTATGTTGTCGCGGTTTCGAGTGGTGTAGCTTTATGGCTTTTCGACCAAACTCAATTACGTCCTCAAAAAAGTCTGCTTCGCCTAAAACCACTCACAAACACTTAAGCACGCACAAAAGAAAAACCAGTTACTTGCCTTTAGATTCGCATGACGACTCATCAGGAGATCGCGAACTTTCCGTATCCATTGTCTTTTAACTTTGTTTGAGAATTCACACCAACGGTTTTTTCCTATATGACAGTTTGCTGTATCCTCTTAATTATTAACTTGTAACGCCTGAATTTGACTGAGTGAGTGAGTTATAATAGCGTACAGTGTTGCTATTAGATAAATCTCATGTGTACCTTACAGCAGAGAGATAATAGCTTAATAATAGGTGATGCGCTGAGTAAACGTTATGAAATGTTTTATTCTTGTCAATTTGTCGCTTAACAACTTGTATTTAAAACACAGTGATCACGTGACAAAAGTGGAAAAATTAGCAAACATACGCAAGGTGATAACCGGATATAGCAAGCTCAAGAAAAGTGATGGGAAGTCCACGTTCAATATATAACAATCACGTGATTTACTTGACATGATCGATTGCTATCACTGATAAATCTTTTTGTCTCTAGATCCTGACATTCGGTAGATCTTTTTCTTTAATAAACTTCTTAGTTGCTGGTGTCTTGAAATAGCTTTTGCCTCCTAATCCAACTTTTTAATAAAAAAACAGTGATTAAAGAAGAATGACTTACTAAAACGAACTACCATTATATAATCCGTGTCTAGTTCTTCAAAATTGTCGGGTAAACCATCTACAGAGATATTATTCATAAAGAATAACAATATATCCCAGGTACCATTGCCAAAGTCATTATTTGTTGGTTGAGTTGATGGCAACTGCTCTTTTGCGAGGAATGCAATTGGTACTGTGTCTGGCGTTTCTGTTTTAATTTGTACAGCGGCCTTGTGATTTACATCAAATGTATACCGCAATGGTGGTTTTTTTCGCTGTTTCTTGGTACTTGTAGTTGCCGTAACTCTTGATTTTCTTTTTCTTATCACAATGTCTTGGTCTGACTTTTCTGCATTTTTTTCTTCAGAGACATTTTGCTCAGGTTCCAAATCATTCATTCTTGAATCATCATGATCTTCTCCTTGTTCATTACTTTGTTGCAGGTTCTTAGAGTTGTAAATTTCACCCATGACTGCAAACCATTATTAGAAGTCATTTAAGAACAAAAAAAAACTAACTACCTGTATTTTGTTTAAGCCACTCAAAACAAGCATGAACAGTTTGATTGTCTTTAATAACAGGAGGACTCAATATTGGATCACCTATTCTAGAATCTTCACAGTCCATAGGATCTACAACTTGTTAGTTTTGTTTTCTGGATCAAGAAAGAAAAGAGGGAAAAAAACCAATGTATGATCTCCTATTTAGTGTAACTTCTGTGTCACCACGGTTCTTACCCTCCTGTTGTATTTCCTTCTCTCGTTTGATTGATTTTTTCGCTATATACATTTTTTCTCTTTGAGCATAGTCTTCTGCTTGATGTTTCGCATGCGCTAGTAGTTTTTCTTTTGTTAAGATAGCTGTCTTCATTTTGTTGCAATCCGTTACACTCAGTGCTTTTTTGTAATGTTCAAGCAACTGCTTTGCTACGTTTATTTAGATGAGGCAAACAAGATGGGAAAAAAAACACGTGAGGCTAGTACCTAAATCAAATCGCGTTGGGTACATTTCTAGTAGCATTTCTTGAACAATGTACCCACAATGTAACGACTTCCAAGACACTCTCGTGTCGTATATCTCCAACGCATACACAGTGTCTTTAAAGCCACCTCTATTGAATAACAGATCTAAATCGAAGCTTGTAACAGCCTTGTATATGCTATCTGGCTTGAATTGTTCAGGCTCTTTGAATACAAGGCCGTTCATGTGCAAAAACTCTTTCAACTAATTTTTTCGTCAATACCTTTGAAGACACTACTTAAAACCTCCTTATCTGTACCTTATCTTGTGCCATTTGAGCATTGGAAAACATTCCGCCATTGCGGGCATTTATCCCTGAGAACAAGCATCTACAGAGAGCAACGAGTAACTTAAAAAACAAATAAATTTGTAAAACATTAAAAAAAAAACCCAACACTACCTGCTTTCTCGCTGTATCATTTTTCATAAAGACTGCTGCAGAATAGGTTCTCAAAAAGTGTCCTGGTACTTTGTTTCCCCGTTTTGTTCGAGTCTAAAATCATAAGCAATGTGGACATATCACTTTATGAAAACAAAAAAAAAAAAGTGTACTGCATTCAGTTCTTTCAGGTGCTTTTTAAACCCTTGTAGATCTTTTTGTATTACGATATACATTTTAACCATATTTGCAGCATCTCGTATACTAAGTTCATTTTCGTGTAAGGTTAAATAAGAACAATCCAAACCAAAACAAATCAAAAATTTTACCTTCGTCTTTCAGTTTTTTTACTTAGTTTGTTATCACTGTTAACAAGCTCTTTCCATTCTCCCTTTGATAAATACTCACATGCTTTGAATTGTGTGGCATCATTTAGGTTAATCTGGGGATTCCTGGGTTTCGAATTGTGCATCTTTATGGCCTTTTTAGCAAAAGCCATAACTTCGTTAAACAACTGGTCATTGCCTGTAAAAAAGGTTAGAACTGTTTTGAGCGTTCACAATTATAGAGTTATAGCTCAACTTGAAGGAGCTGTTTAATGGAAATGTCGGACAAATGGCGCCAAAACACACGTGTTTCTACGAAATACAACACGCTGTAGCCCAGTTTCGCGAACAGAAGGCCAAACACTTAGTCCAGGGAAACTGTACTCGTTTAAAATTTAAAACGCACTTTGATCATCCAACACTGGCGGCTTGGTAATTGTAATTACGTGATCTACATCCTGAACAGCATTAATATGAAGAAAAAAAGAAAAAAAACTGATTGGTGTACGTTTTTATCGCTGTTTTTGTTGTTGTTGTCCATTATTTAATAGGCCTAGTACCAGGTAAGTGCACAGTAGCGTCGTTGAATGAATCTGTTGCTTACTACCGTTTATTGTTTAGTTTCTACTGAACACGCGAACTATGTAGCTAGATGCGATGAGATGGTACCACGTGTTATTATAGTAGTTTTTATAAAAACGCAAAAATTTTAACTCAACTTAAAGGCAATAATCCTGTACTAAACAACCGATCCATGCCCTGCAAGAGTGTTCAACTATTACTCAATATGGCTAAGTCATCATAAAATAGGCACGGCAAAAAGCGACTGTTGCAAGCTCCGATTTGAAAAAACTTAACCTTTTTGATTGGTAGAGGCACCACGTGATTATTGTCGTTACTGCCAACGCTACAAAACACAAAATGTTTTTCAGAAAAAGATACCAGAATGTCATTTCTAAAAAGATTGTGTCACTGCAGTAAAAGTTGACCAATCATGTCAAATAAATCACGTGATTGCTACCACACATATGACCTCCTCGTTTTTATAGGTAATAAGTACAATTGCATGGCCTGGTGTAGATACACGTTTTAATTGTAAACGTGAGTTGTTAAGCGACATTTCATATTTAATAAGAAAAACCATGTAATTATCTTTGCGACCAGCACCACACATTAAATTTATTAACTACTGTGGAACAAACAAAAGAGGTACGAATGAGATTTACGTAATTTCGATATTGTACGCTATTTTAAACTGACTCACTCATATTCAGGCGTAACAACTTGAATTAATACGATACAGACAAACCAAGTACACCTGTTCCAAACTTGCTCTCAGACAAAAAACAGTAAAGCCACAATGGATATTGAGAGAGAATCGAATGGAAGTTTGTGTGCCTCGGATGGGTCGTCACGCGAACTTTCAGGCTAGCTTTTTGGTTTTCTTTTGTGCTTTCTGTCTTATTTTGAGTTTTAGATGAAGTAGACTTTTTAGAAGAGATCACCGAGTTTGCTCATAAAGCCTTAAAGTTACACCACTCAAAACCGCGACAGCACAAGATTGATCTAAAGTCTGTTACAAAGTTCATTCCACGTGATTTTTTTATCCGCAACTGAATGGAAGCAGCTCGCCACTGAGTGTAATAAAGGGGAATCTAGGTACATTCTGATATACACGCCAAGGAGTATTTTAAAACATACATTGTAATACAGAAAGATGTGGATGCGTTTAAACAGCATTTGTCAGCCATAAAGGAAGTATGCTTTTTTTACTAGTTCCTACGAGCGTGATGCTGCGTTGTGTTACTGAGGCTTGCTATCTTTTACTGATTACAAATTAGATGGAACGAGTTGGGGGTGAAGTATTAGGTCACAGAACTGAAGTATATATATAGTACGATGGTTTTCATAGAAAACAAAAAGGCAAGAAACCAAGTATGTTATTTTCATTATCTTCTTGTTCTCTTGAATAATTGTTCCTGTTCCAAGCTCTTTTTGGCCATGCGCCAACGTTTTTTCTCGCACAATTTTGGGGCAAAGAGTCACGTTTCTATGTTTTCTAATGCCTACAAAGTACAGGAAAAGGTAAAGGAAAATAACAAACAATGCTTCTAACAAAAAAATTAGCTGAAACAGTTTTTATCAAAGAACGGTCTTGAGTTCAAAAAACCTGATCACGTGGGAGATCTAAGCATTTACAACGCTGTGATGAATTTTAATTATGATCTTTTATTCAATAAAGGTGTATTTGAAGATACCATCTATGGGCTGGAGATCAATTACTCAAAATACTATTGGAATTGTATGCATTGTGGGTACACTGCTCAAGCAATGCTTTTAGAGATGTACCCAACACGATTCGATTTGGGTATGTGAGTTTATTTTAAGGGTGCCTCTTACGACTAACATATAATAGCAATGCAACTGGCCAACTTGTACTCAAAAGCACTCAAAACTGCTAGACGCAAGAATAAAATACCTGTAGCTGATTCTATAATAAAAGAACTACAAAATAATCTAGACAGTCACAAGGAAGACTATGCAAAAGGTGAGACGAACAATAATAATGACAATTAACTTATTTTTCTCACATTTTTTCTTCAATCCTATAATTCTTTGAAACCTTTCTCATTTGTACCATTGTTCCAAACACTCATAGTAATTGATACCATAGGCAATGAAAGAAAATCATTAAACCAGCACAATGAAGACGGTGAGGACAAATGCGTTGACAAAGAAACAAAAGAAACATTTCGAGTTCATACAGAACACAAGTGTAGTCCTATTTTTCAGCGCATGGCTGCGTATAAGAAAGATCAAGAAGAACTGAAACGTATTAGAAACGAACTATCTGCCATTGACACCCAATACGCACTTCCAACACTCAAAAGGAAAAGAGTGGATAATACAACTACTCAACCCACAACGAACAAGAAACACCGAAAAATAGCTGATGCACCAAACCTGCTTGTTTCAATACCTATAGATACAGTAGCCCTGTATATACAGGACAAACCAACTAACAAATCAAAGATAGTTACTCCAACAATTCCTTCCTGATTAAAACCAAGCGTAACAGCACCTTCTCTGACCAGAAACCAAACAGAATTGCTACAAGCAGGATTTATTGAATCGGCAAAACAACCCGGATTGAAGCCACAAGCTCCTCCAGTAACACTACCTATAATAACCAGCTTACCAACCTTTACGTCTCTGCCTACTCAACGACTACCAGAGGCAAACCAGAATCGCCTGTAACCTAAAAATGTCACAAGTATTACCATACAATAGTATAAGAAAAAAATAGTCTGCTTCATTTCACCTGAGTTCCAAGTACATCATTGGTAGTACTTACATGCTCATCAAATTAGTTTATTGCATCACATCAAACATCAGCGCTTGTCAGCAATCACATCAAGGTGTAGTTACTGTAATAAATTTTAATTCTATACCTGTGATTGTCGGCTAATGGCTTAGCAAAAACTATTTGCGTGCCAAATGGAACAAAACAAAGTCAGCCAAATGGCTTACATTTTTGTTCACACAGTATTTTTTTTTCATCTGTTGGTAGTGTTCTCATACATGGCCTTGGTCAAAATTTGTTTAGTGGTTGATACAAGTATCACGTGGAATAAAGTTAACTTATAAGCAGGGCGGTGTTCACAACGCTTCTGAGTAGCACTACAGGTTATTAATAACATACATTTGATTCACATTACGGAATACTTCATTTTCTGACTTTGTTCAGTTTATCTGGGTTATACTAAAATGTCGAAGAAAAAGTCAAACAAATGTCGAAGTGATATTGAACTGTTTATCTGGATGTGCACATTGAAAAGAATATATCAGGATCATTGTCAGGAAATTATAAGTGCAATTTAATGGTAGTCCTTTTTGTTTGCACTTTGAGAAGGAAGGATGCTATTGTTATCAAACAATTTCGTTATTCCGTAATAAATATCAATCCAAAATAGATGATACAATCGACAGCAGCACATTAAAACGGACTAGAGAAATGTCAATACACACGCTAGCCTTGATAACAATTTTTACAAAGGTAAATGGCGCAAAAAATACCGTGCCTCTGAATCACGTGTTGAACTAGCCTTTGGGCTAGAAGACAAAACTGCTTTTCCAATTTGTATCAGAAAATCATAAAACTGTCCTGTATGTACAGGCAGCGCCTTCTTGCCTCCAATAGTGAGGACTCTTTGGAAGCCTGTCTTAAACAAGCCAGCAATTAACTTAAACTGGAAACGTAAAACTGCAGATTTACTAAAATCAAATAAATGGGAAGTAAAAGCAGCAAAGATACAAAAATTAAAGGTAAGTCAGTATGCCAACCTTGCGGTTATCAAAGCGTATGAATTGATTGACTTACGCATTTGTAGCCCCTTCAAACCCTCCAGCGAATACTAAGACGTCGAATGTAGAACAGTACATTCGGTTTTAGGCTTGTTACCATAGCTTACATTGAGTTGTAGAGAACTATCGTACAAAGTCATTACTATTGGTGATACTGGCGTTGGAAAGACAAACTTTGTACTGAGATTCGTTGATAACACATTTTCAGAAAGTGAAGCCACATTGGGTGATCATTATTACGTAATACGTGCAACATGCAAACAATGCCCAAAACGTTGTTCTCCCAGCAATACGCTGCTTACATTTTAGTTTAACATCACGTGTTAGAAATTCTAGCTCATGTTTTCGTAGAAGTTTAAAACAATTCAAGTTGACGGCCACCAAGTAAAACTCAACGTTTGGGATACTTTCAGTGTGTTTGTTGCTATATGAGGGTTTGTTTTAAACATGTTTCTATAGGTCAGCACCGATTCATCACACAAGATATGCTACGTCCATTTAGAGCTGCTAAAGGTGTTTTGGTTTTTTATGATATTACATGCCATCAGTCTTTTGATAATGTAATACTGTGGCTAAGAGAGGTTGAACGATATGCAATGCACAATATTCCAATAATACTTGTTGGAACAAAAAGTGATCTTATATATGACCGTAAAATTGATTATGCTGTTGCCAAGGTAAAGTCAATAAGTTGTATTCTAAAGAAAATACGGTCTTTTGATATTCACCTCAGGCATTTGCTGATAAATTGAAGATAAAGTTCATAGAAGCATCAGCCAAAGATGGCACAAACGGTATGTTAGAACATAAGTATCATTTTAATGTAGTTTCTTACTTGTGTTTGTAGTAAACGAAGCTTTTGGTGTACTAGTATCTGCCATAATAGAAACAGAACACGGGCATAGAATTTGATGTTAGTTTTTGCTAAAATATCAACAAATAAAACCCGTTGAGATTGTTAATACAGTCCATGGAGAAGGAGGAAGCCGATGTATTACCTCTTGAATCGTTTCCGCGTGAAATACTTGTTAATCATCTATAACCTCGATGTGGAACATTTGGTAGCTCTTGGCGCTACTTTTAAGTCTTTTAGATCATTTACAGCTGATAACTTTTTCTTCTGCCAATGTACTATTACAATTTCGTGATAGTACCTAACATCGCTCCAGTAATCTCCCCACTGAAGCCAAAGATTACATATCAAAGAAGGAAGTGTCACAGCCATCCATACAAAAAGCCATATCGTCTGGCATAACAGTATTGCCACTCTAGTTTTTATTTTTAGAACAGATCATGCGTGTTTAGCATGTCAAGACATTACCCAATGATATTGGTATGCACTTTTGGTTTTTTAATTGTTTTAGACTATCCAGCCACTCGCTATGTAGGTTGCGAATAAGTGTGATCTAGAAGATGAAAGAGAAGTAACTGAATCTGAAGGTATAGAACGTGCAAGCTATGGGGAGCATGTTTCATTTCTGTGAGTTGCAAAACATATTACTTGTAACGTTTTAGTTTATTACTTTTTTTAACACACACGTGACTTTATCATAATGAATAGTTGTCAAATTGTTGTAAATCTTAACTGAAAAGGGTTCGTAGCAAAATCGTGTTTAATATGTTTTTCAGGTTTTTTTTATGTACCTGATACAACTACTAGTGAACGGAAAAGCAACATATGTTTTGCGTTCACTCTAGAAGAACTTCTCCAATAATATGTAATTGGAATACACTTATTGTGCGGTACAACCAAAGTACCCAAATAACCATAAGCTTACATGTTAAGTGACAAGAAACTGTTTCCAAATATTGACTTGTTTTTCAGCAATCTGTTTGTAACTATCATGCATTAATTGAGCTTGACAGAGCTGTTACAAAGCTTCATATTGTACGTCATCCTTTCAGCAACAATTTGACAATTTATTGTGCTGTGACGGACCAACAATTGTCAAACAGTTTTTTGTTGAATTCTATTTTTTATCAACCAATATTTCTAATGGGTCAGTACAACAATAACAGCAATTTATAACGAAACGGAAGGCAATTGAATGTCTGTATACAAGATACTAGTCATTGGAAGCACTGGTGTTGGGAAATCATCTCTTACAATACAATTAATAAGCGGTAACTTTGTTAATGACTATGACCCTACCATAGAAAATTGGTAAGTGTTTTGATCAATTAAAACACTTTTTATGTACTTTTACGCTTTTCTTGTCTTTTTGGTTCAAACGCGATATTACTCTTATGTAGGTATCGTAAACAATGCAGTGTAGACGATGAGACTCTTGTATTGGATATTCTTGATACAGCAGGAAGAGATGACTTCTCTGTATTGTGTGATCAAGTAAGCACTCTGTCAGCCAATTAACTAAATTATTCGTTACTGTACAGTTCATGAGATCATGTGAAGGATTTTTACTTGTTTACGCTATTACAAGCCGCACATCTTTTGAGGAACTACCAGCTTTCTATGACCGAGCTAGAAGGTACGGAACACTTGACAACTTGATAGTCCAATTTTTGCATTTTATCAAATAGGTTTGTAGATTTATTTTAGGATAAAGGATCTAGATTATGTCCCTTCAGTAATAGTTGGGAATAAAGTTGATTTAGAAGAAGACAGACAAGTTACTAAAGAAGAAGGAGAAGAGCTTGGAAAGCAGTATTACTCCATACCTTTTTATGAGACATCAGCTAAAACAAATGAAAATGTTGAAGAAGCTTTTTATCAACTTGTACGAGAGATAAGGAAGAAGCAAGATCCAGTTACATCAAAACCTATTAAACAAAAGAGACGTTGCACTATGATGTAAAAAAAATCACTTGGTAGAAGGTTACATAGCTTCAGGAACATGGGCAATATGTTTTTAAGCCAAATGTACAATAAAATACTTGATAGATGTGTCTGTATAGGGTACAATCAATACTTTACTTAAAGAGCTATTACAACAAAACTATACCACTGCAAAGCAGTGTGTTAAATTAAAGGAAGTGATAATACATAGACATTTGTGGAATGGAATGGAATTAAAAGTTTGAATAGCTTGAATTATGAAAGATGTTGTACTTTTGAAACCAAGTTTCGGATCCATGCAAGGCAAAATGGTCATTGAACCAAGAGTAACAGTTGCGATCAAAATACCAGAAAGACTATAACTACAGTTTCATTGAGTAAAGTTGATCTATCATGGACAAACGTAGCAAATGAGTGCCTTACTAAACTCGGGGCCATAGTTTTTTCCGAATTTTCCGAAAACAAAAATTCGAAAAAATAGAATTCGTAGAAAGATGCATAGCTAGGGCAGTCCACTAAACTAAAAAGCGCCTGGTTCACTTACGGTCGGGTCCTCGCTGTGCTCGGAACTAGAACCCGACCTTCGCTCACATATAGTGATCCATTGATAGGCATTCGGTTTTTGTATCGAATTTTTTCTTTCGAAAAAATCGGAAAAAACGTGGGTCCGCTAAACTCTCTGGTGTAAAGATATTAAGAAGGTTGTTGGAATGTAACAAAAGACATAACGGAAGGGCATTAGTAGAAACGTTCAAAGATACATCTAAAAACCAACTAGTCTTGTATTGGTAGGTCGCAAAAAACTTTTGACAACAATAGTATTGTTTTTACCACTGACGGTTGGAAATACGAAGCTGAATTTGAGCTTGATAGATCAGTTGCGAAGGTTTGTACTCCAATTGACTCTGTCTACCTGGTACGTGATTGATGGTCCAAAGTTTGCTGCTAAACGACTGGAGATTACCCAATTTCATTTGGTTGTTGACAGATAGAGCGGATTCTTCGTCACCTACTGACATTTCTAATAATAAAATGCATTGAATTCTATTTTTATCAACCAATTATTTCTAACGTAGTCAAGTACAACAAAAACAGCAATTTATAACGTAACGGGGAAGCACCTTGGATGACTGAATATAAGATAGTTGTTATTGGCGACGGTGGTGTTGGTAAATCTGCACTTACAATACAACTTATTCAAAACCACTTTCTTGAAGAATATGACCCTACCATAGAAGATTCGTAAGCGTTTTAATCAATTAAAAACACTTTTTACGCATTTTACTTTACTCCTTGTTCAAACGCGCTATAACTCTTATGTAGGTATCGTAAACGATGTATTGTGGACGACGAGACGCTTCTCTTGGATATTCTTGATACAGCAGGAAGAGAAGAGTTCTCTGCAATGCGTGATCAAGTAAGGCTTTGTCTGCTGCCGTGCATAACTAACTTATTCGTTACCGTACAGTACATGAGAACAGGGCAAGGATTTTTACTTGTTTACGCTATTACAAGCCGCACATCTTTTGAGGAACTACCAGCTTTCTATGACCGAGTTAGAAGGTACGGAACACTTGACAACTTGATAATCCAATTTTCGCATTATTTTATCAAAAATGGTTGATTCATTTTAGCGTCAAGGATCTAGATTATGTCCCTTCAGTAATAGTTGGGAATAAAGTTGATTTAGAAGAAGACAGACAAGTTAGTAAAGAAGAAGGAGAAGAGCTTGGAAAGCATTACAGCGTTCCTTTTTTTGAGGCATCAGCTAAAACACGTGAAAATGTTGAAGAAGCTTTTTATCAACTTGTACGAGAGATAAGGAAGGAGCAAGATTCAGGTTTACCAAAACCTATTAAACGAAAGAGACGTTGCACTATGATGTAGAACAACATTGCCAGAGGGTTAAGTAGCTCTTCAGGAAGGTGGACAAAGAGCCACAATTTTTCATAGCAATGTCCAAATGTACAATAAACAAATACTTGTATTTCGGTCTCGTAGTTAATAGGTGCACTTCTTCATGGACTTGTATTTGTGACACTTTCTTTTAAATATACAGAAACTTGTAGATGTACATAGGAGCCTAAAAGCTGCGTATAAGCGCCCTCACAATCTCCTTGAAAACAAGCAAAATATTAGGATCTTAAGAACAAGACCTACTTAGTATGAAAGGATATTGCCTAGCCACTGGTGTACAACAAGCTTCATTAATAGCGTATGGCTTGTGGTTACTGATGCTAAATCTTTTGCCATGTCGTTATTAACAATATTTAATAGTATCTCATTGGCCGAGAAAATAAGTTTGGCACTTCTATGATTGGACTATTAACACCCTCCTTAGTTGTCATTTTACCTTTGTTCAAACGTTTTTGGTTGATAAGTTTGTAGGTTGTTGTTAATTTATACAAAGTCAACTGAAGTATACCCAAACGTCTGTAATAGAGTAAAACACTTGTACAGCCATGCGTAAGCATTACTGTAAGCTGTAAGAATGTAGAAGGAGGTTGGAAAGCGGGCTTCTCACAAGTATGCTAGCGTACACAAGTTGGATGCATAATATCTATTTATAAGGTAAATTGTAAGTACATAGTGTTACAGAGTAGACTTACACTTTTCCAAAAGGAGATCTACTTTCACAAATAGTCGAAACCATCTCTTCTAGGTTTGCCGGAGAACTGGTTCTTACATTCGCATTACTTTCTCTTGTAACTTTGGGTAACAAGATGTTTAAAACAGTCCTTTGAACTACACTTAAACACGTTTTCTCCCGGCCAAGTATTCCTATAATTTTTCAGTATTTTCAAGTACCATCAAACCGTCAATATTAACACCTGTAGTACATTCTTTTTCCTGAAAATGAAGATGTAAGTGCTAGAGTTGACGACTGATATGAAAGAAATTCGTCAAGGGTGAACGATACTGTATCACCTGGACCCTTTAGATCTTATTGCTTTTGTCAGAGTTGAAATATCAGTGGCAAACGATAAGTTCCGCTGAACTTGCACCAATACAATGCTGTTCACGAAGTATTAAAGACAGAAGAGTACAAGTATCAATCATTAGGGCCATGAGCACCACACTTTTACTTCACATAGTGAAGCATATGGTGTAACATGTTAAGGCAGATAACAAGCGTTGCAATACAAGTTAGATTATCGCTTAAAACAGTCTCGTTAGCTCCTTTGTTTGGATTTCAAGAACGTGTATTGGTAGATACCAAAAACCATTTTAACTAACTGGACATTTATTGGTGCGTTTAGATCACAGGTGGTTCTAACATTCCATCCCTAAGACCCGAATACCTCAAAGACGTTTTCAATTTGTTTTTCTACACTGACATGGTTAGGATTTGCCTCAAGGGCAAAATCTTCAAGCTGACGACACTGCCTTGGAACCACTACTGTACCACTATCCCGTAGTACTTTGACTGCATCTTTAGAAACGTTATCACATCCATACAACTCTACCAGAGAAGCACCAGCAAGAGCCTTAACCCCTTCATCTGTAATTTTGTTCATTACAGCAAGAGAAACAGCATGAATACCTTTGAGTGCTTTAACACCAACATCTGTAATGCTCTTACAATAAATAACAGCTTTATGAAGACCTTTTAGTGCGATAATATCGTTATCTGTGACATTGTCATTGCATAGATAAATCGATGAAACTCCAGACAAAGACTTAATACCTTCTATAGTCACGTGCGGATTAAGTACTAAGCATATTGTATTCACGTTCTTTAAAGCTTTAATTCCTATGTCTGTGATGTCAAGACATGTCATCAAGTTGATATCACGAACATCTTTAAGAGCAAGAAGTGTTTCGTCAGTTATTTTACAACCTGATAAGTTAATACAAGAAACACCAGCTAGGCACTTAACTCCTTTATCCGTTACCTCAGTTTTGCTCAAATCAATAGTATGTACGCCTGAAAGCGCTACAAGACCATCATCCGTTACAGCCGTCTTAGAGAGACAGATGGAGTGAACACCAGCAAGATGTTTTATCCCCTTATCCGTAATCGAAGAGCAGTTTCGCATACTGATCGTGTGAACGCCAGAGAGTGACTTTACATCTTCATCACGTAGACTAACCAAGTTGTCTAGAGATACCCTGTGCACACCAGCGAGAGCAGAGATATTTAGTGGCGCTGTTATGTACCTACACGTGAGTATGACGTTCTTGACGCCTTTGAGGAGTATCAATACTCCGTCGGAGGGAGAATCGACTCTAACGGTTGTATGGTGTACTACACCGCTGTATCGTTGAAGAAGATTTGCGTGTGCCGCAGTTTTAATGCGAATGCTTTTGAACCCTACTATATCGCGTATGATTTTTAGTAAGTGTGAGCACGTGTTAGCGGCGGATTTCCGCGAGTTTGATACAAAGGATAGAATTAAAGCCAATATTTCTGTAGGTAGCACAGTGAGTCTACTAGGTGAATTTCTAAGCGACTAGAGTGAGATAAAGGTGGAACTAAGTATTTTTTGTTGTAAAGATTTTTCGACGCTTTCTTACGTATGCTCTAATGACGTGTCCATTGAATATTCTGTTTATCTAGCGTAACGCGGGTTTTCAAATGTTTAAACCTGTTTTTTGTTGACAACACGTGACTAGCAAGTACTTCATATTTGAACAAAAATTTGAACAGATTTTGCACTTGGATGTAAAGTGTTTTGGTTAGGTGGTCCACTTAAATGCCCCTTGGCCTGTTTCAGGCATGTGATACTTAGGATTGAGCGTAAGATGCAGAAGTGGAGTACCATCGTACCACTAATGATACTTGAAAACTATTCTACATTGGAAGTTAACAACACAACACCCGAGCCAACTTGTATTCAGATGATGTTTATTTTATAATGGATTTAGTTGTTATAGTTAAATAGTTAATATATTCAATACCCATTGACTCAACACCCTCTTTTGTAACTCCAGAAAAAATGTTTGTAACATATTTTAGAGATTTAAGGTACTTCAAGCAATTATTAGTAATATTATCGCCTCCACACATTAGGAGGTGTTTGAGGTTGATCAATGTAGTAAAACCCAAGTCTGTTAGTGTATCGGATGAATGAACAAGATGAAGGATTTTGACATTGGTCAATGTTTTGATTCCATCGTCTGTTGTATTGTTTTTACCACCATCAATAATACAAACTGAGTGCACATTACAAAGTTCTCCAAGCCACAAATCTTTCGGGTCAGTAAGATGAATCTCATGAACTTCTTTGAGTGCCTTGATTGCTTCAACGGTAATATACTGTGTACAATCAATAAGCTTAATTGTGTGTACACCAACAAGACTTTGAATAGCTTCATCTGTTACATGCACACTACTAAGATCAATCGTGTGTACTCCAGCAAGCGACATTATACCTTTACCAGTTACTTTAGTTTCTCTCAAAGAAATAGTATGCACTCCAGCAAGTGTTCTAACACCTCTATCAGTTACTTGAGTGTCCGATAAATCAATAGCATGCACTCCAGCAAGTGTGCTAACACCTATATCTGTCACTCGTGTACCCTCCAGATTAATAGTATGAACACCAGCAAGGGCATATACGCCGTAATCTGTTACATGTGTGAAACAAAGATCAATTGTATGAACACCAGCAAGCGCCATAATACCTTCATCTCTAATACTAGCAACACTTTCAAGATTAATCTCGTGAACACCAGCAAGTAATTTGATAGATTGATCATCAACATGAGACATAGTAAGGTCGATTGTATGCACTCCAGCAAGCCACTTCATACCTTCTGCTTTGATAAAATAAGTTTCACTGAGGTCAATGTTATGTACTCCTACAAATTGTTCCAGAATCTCATTCGACGGAAATCCTCTACCATAACCACTCATCAACTTGATTTTTGTGTGTTTCATGATTCCTTTGTGTTTAACAGCTTCTTTTGCTTGTTCATCTGTCCGTAAGTATACACTATGATACCCGATAATATCATGAATAATTGAATAAAAGAGATGACATGTTTGACAAGCTGCAAATCGAGCTTTCGTTGTATTTGCTAAGATATCTACTAGAATCTCAACAGGTATGTCCAATAACATCGTTTTATTACTACCAGTATTTTAGAATGATGTCAAACAACAAAAAATGTTCAAAACGAGGTTCTTGATAACAGCAGTGGTTGTGTTTGACCTAAAATAATGCTCTTTTTCAGTTTAGCTATTTTCAAAAGGCCTTCTGAATAGTAAGAAGCACGTGACTTCCTGCCCTTACAATCACTTTAAACTATCAATAAGGATATAGCTTGCAGTGTGTTAAGGCAACTTGTGTTATAAAAAGAGTGCTATTTATGGTCAAACTAGGTCACAACCAGAATTAACGCAAAATTACGTAATTTGTTGTTGATGTTTTTAGTGCTTTAATGTTGATACGAACATCTCTAGACATTGTATTTAATTTTTTACCTTTTATTCGGAGTGTTTGCGTTAGACGCCTGTTTGCTTCGTTTTTTACTTCCTCCAGTATGATCCATGCTCACTGCCTACTTTTCGGTGGAATTGCAACTAAAACCGAGCTCTTTCTGTGAGAAAACTTATCAAAAGAAAACTATTGACTGCATTAGCAAAAAAAAAACCAGAAAGATTTTGTCGTAACCACGTGAAAAGCAAGAAGGAAATAGTGCTCACCATTTTAAGCTGACATTGATACCATACAATATTGTAGCATTGAATATTCGCATGGTTGTGACTAACAAATTATCAAGCAACTAGAAACGAGCTATTACAAGGGTGAATGTCTGACTTTTTTTTATTTCAATTCTAAATTATAAATTACAATGCACATCTGCATGAGCAATGTGCTGATATTGTTGAGTCTCCTTTACTAGAAGAAGAACATGATATTATTGATGATTGGCCAGGGAATTTAATAGCAACACAACACCTAAAAAGAGAATAAAGTCAGAAAACTGTTTCGAGCTATAAGAACTCTCTAACCCTTGGCAATCTGCTTCTGCTAAAGCCAAAGCTTCTCTTGTTGCTTCTTCCTCATCTTCATTTGTTGCTTGTCCGAATCCAAGTAAGACAGGAAGCTATGGTTTTATATGAGTTATAAAAATGAGACATGGTTGTGTTTACACTTACAGCAGCTGGAGCGACAGATACTGGCGGTGCAGTTGTTACTGGTTCAGATGTAGGTGACGTAGCTGGAGCGTCCGAAGGAGTATCAGCATCAACAGGTGGGGCAGCTGGTGCATCTGAAGGGGTATCGGCTGGTGCTTCCGAAGGAGCATCAGAAGGTGCGTCAGCTGGTGCGTCAGAAGGTACGTCAGCAGGAGCATCAACAGGGGCATCAGCTGGGGCATCAACAGGGGCGTCAGAAGGAGTAACAGCTGGTGCATCAGAAGGTGCATCAGAAGGTGCGTCAGCTGGTGCGTCAGCAGGAGCATCAACAGGTGCGTCAGCTGGTGCGTCGACAGGAGCATCAGAAGGAGTATCAGCTGGGGCATCAGCTGGTGCGTCTATAGGTGCGTCAGCAGGTGCGTCGGCTGGAGCGTCCGAAGGGGCATCAGCTGGTGCATCAGAAGGAGCATCTGAAGGAGCATCTACCGGAGCTTCAGCAGGAGCATCTACAGGGGCATCAGCCGGAGCATCAGTAGGCGGTTGTGATGTTGGCGCATCTACAAATGATTAGGAATAATGTTGGTTAAAACGTTTCTGGTACCAGTGGCCTGAGCTGTTGGAGAGTCTGTTGTAGGAGCTATGGTAGGCTCTGCAGATTGAGGGGTTGGTTCAGGTGTTGGTGGCGCAGTGGTAGGTGCCATAGTTGGCGGTGACGTTGGTATAGGCATTGGAGGTGCAGTAGTTGGTATTTCAACAGGTGGTGGTGAGGTTGGAGCAGGTGTTGGAGACGCAGTTGTTGGTACAACAACAGGTGCCGGTGTTGTAGGAGTTGCTGTTGGAGGCTCTGTTGAAGGAGTCATAGTTGGTTCAGGTGTAGGTGCATCAGTTGTTGGGGCTACTGTTGGTGGTTCTGTTGTAGGCGCCATAGTTGGCTCAACTGTAGGAGGTGCAGTAGTTGGTACAATGGTAGGCGGTGAGGTTGGAACAGGTGTTGGAGATGCAGTCGTTGGTACAACAACAGGCGGAAGAGTTGTAGGAGTTGGTGTTGGAGCTTGCGTGGTGGGTGCTGTTGTTGGAGGAAGCGTAGGGGGGTTAGTTGGGGCTGGTGTCGGCTGTGGGGTTGGAGCAACTGTTGGTGCTCTTGTTGGAGGTAGTGTAGGAGGGTTAGTTGGGGCTGGTGTTGGCTGTGGTGTTGGTGCAACTGTTGGTGCTCTTGTTGGAGGTAGTGTAGGAGGGTTAGTTGGGGCTGGCGTTGGCTGTGGTGTTGGTGCAACTGTTGGTGCTCTTGTTGGAGGTAGTGTAGGGGGGTTAGTTGGGGCTGGTGTTGGTTGTGGTGTTGGTGCAACTGTTGGTGCTCTTGTTGGAGGAAGCGTAGGAGGGTTAGTTGGGGCTGGTGTTGGCTGTGGTGTTGGCGCAACTGTTGGTGCTCTTGTTGGAGGAAGCGTAGGAGGGTTAGTTGGGGCTGGTGTTGGCTGTGGGGTTGGTGCAACTGTTGGTGCTCTTGTTGGAGGTAGTGTAGGAGGGTTAGTTGGGGCTGGTGTTGGCTGTGGTGTTGGTGCTACTGTCGGACGCTGTGTTGTAGGGGCAATCGTGGGAGCAACCGTTGGTGGTACTGTAGTCGGTGGAGGTGTAAATGCCATTGTTGGGGCTTGCGTAGGAGGTGCAGCTGTTGGATTTGGTGATATCTATGAATATGAATGAGTAACAAGCGAGAAATTGATTGTCGTACTGGTGATATTTGAATATTTCCAAAAAAGTTACTTTGTTGTCCACCATTAGCACTAATTTCCATACCAGTTAATCTTCTGTTTGAAGGAAATACAGGTACAACACATTCCTAAACAATCAAGTTAACTAGTGATAGACGATAGACGAGGCATTTCCATCAGTAAAAATGAAGTCAAAACATACAACGTATGAATCACTGATTACTCGTGCATCTCCAATAATTAGGCCTGCAAATCCACCGTACAGACATCGTACTTGTTCGAAAAAGTAATATCCACGTACACCAATAACATCACCAATAGTTGCAAAGTCTCTATCAGTATATGAAACATATGGACAAGGTAATCCAACAGCTATTTTTTAGTTGTGAGTTTCAATTTAAAATTTCCTAAACGGTTCGATTCACGTACCATTTATAAACCATCCAAGAGTATCTATGACAAGAATATCCGTTATGGTAATACCAATACGAGATTCTGGGGTAAGTTCGTTTAATGGAGCGATAATACCTAAACGTAAAAGTCAGCTATGTTAAGTGTCTTTTTTTTCTTTTAAAAAAACAGTACCAAGGCTCTCATCTGCCCAACTGTCCTGTTGACCGAGTACAGAAGAATATTCTACAGTTGGTATTCTTACTAAAGGACTTATAAAGAAGGCAGGTACATCTTTTGATGAATTAGTATACGGTGATTGTTTAGTTGATTATTATTTAGTACCTAGCTCCAAACTACGTCCTCTAAAGACACTAGTAGTTGGTGTAGGGAAGCGTAAATAATCAAGTATAGTAGGTTGAACTCCAAAAGGTATGTCACCTGGGGAATTAATGAACTCAGTCACTAGAAAGAAATTAGCTGGCGGACATTTCAATAGTCAAAAAAATGAACAAAAAAAACGCTCACTCCTTCCAATATCGCTTGAAAATCCGAAAACACGTGCTAATTCGTGAACCATAATTGCGTGTCCGTCAAGTAAACCCTGTGTTCAAAAAATAAGGTCAATCAACAAAAATGAAGGGAGAAAAAAATGAAATGTGTCAAAACGAACAGGAGTTATTCCATCAGAGATGTCCCAGTCAATATTTCTTCTGTTTGATACTGTTATTGTAGCATCGCGAGGTCCATTTGGTTCATCAAACATATCTGTTTCTTGAAAGATATTCTACAAGTACATAAGAGATAACAAGTCGTGTTTTTTTGTTAATTTTGTGAGTGGGAACTTCCGGTTTTTTTTTTACCTTTATCATTGACTTCAAAGGACCGTGATCAACAACTGTAGGATATCCTTCATCCAAGGCATACTCTGGTCTATCGAATAGAGTACCGAAAAAGAGTTGGGTTGTAGCAAGTTTGAAATTCAGCTGAGATCTAAAAAATCACCAGAAGTAAGTACTTGGTTAACATTCGCATTAAAAAAAAAGTGGAGAAATTACAAAGTAGAAAATAAAAAGAATCAAATTACTTCACATACGTCATTCTGACAGTTCCGAAATTATATAACCTCACAAGATCTGTTACTGCAAGTTCTGGTATTGTTGCTACATGCAAATGAATCTCCAAAGCAGTCTCGTCAAAAATATAACTTCTCTTTAATCACGTGGGTCAGCAATAGAACGATATTGTAAATCAAAAAAAAAATCGTTTTGAAAAAAAAAAAAGAAGCATCTTTAAATGTATTTATGTGTACCCAAACATCCAGAGCGTTATTAAAAGCGCTTACGATATCTTCACGCTATAAGATAAACCCAGTAAGTTTTTTAACTCTGAATTCTGAAAAAAACGAGAGATAGAAATTTCAGAAATGAGCAGCCCCTTTTTGGTGGCATTTATCACGTGTATTAAAACGTTTTAACCAAAAAAGGTGGAGATCTGACCTAACCAGATATTTTTTTTTTACTAACTTACTTCCTGAGCTTCATCAGTGATAACTGTAGTTATAATCAATCTAGACTCTGCGTTCGCTGCTCTATCGTAATAGATAAATAAAAAAAGATAACAAACCAATCAAAAAGCCAAAGTAAAACTGCGACACTGCAGCCTTCCCCGTTTCGCTAAAACGTTACCTTTTGGCCTTTTGAGCTTCCATCGAGGGACGTGTAAAATTAGTAAAGTCTATCTTGCTTGCATCGTGCCAAGTGTACGTCACTCGGGTGTGGTTGGATACTACATAAGGTATAAGACAAATGAAAGGATGACTTTCCACGAGAAAATAAAAAGCGTGCCGGCACACCACCGGCGTAGAGTTCAGGATTGCCTATCGATACGCTTGATTCGCGTAGAGAAGGTATATAGTATACAGTAGGGACGTACGAGGTATCCTTGTAGCGTCTGTTTGATAATAAGACAGTAGCGCTACTATTATAAGCGCATAGAATAGCGCTGTACTAGACATGTAAATTAGAACGCACGAAGTGCTTGCTTGGCTTTATAACGGAGATGTATGGTTGTGAATTGTCATGAGTTGTGACTTAAACCAATACAAAAACGAGAGCTATGTAGCAAATTGCGTAGCATTAGCACGTTTTTTCTTGTGATAGTTTTTAGCAATTGTAGGCGGGTATTAAAAAACGAGATTTCAAGAATAGCGCGATAAGTGAGGAAAGTTAGAAAACCTCTCCGCCATTGTGTACCCGCGTCATTGTTTCCTAACGCTAGCTACGAGAGATCTTTTATGTCTTGCCTTTTTAAGTGATACGCCTCAGAGTTAATTAAAGGTTATTCCTAGCTTTCAGAAACCCTCGGAGTTGTTCATGTTGTCACGTAGGTAATAAGAACTTATGTGGTCTAATTGGGTCCAATAGAGCGTGGTAGGTACTTAAGGGTTTTGCGATTCACAAGAGAGACAAAGTTGAGAGCTGAAATTGGGTAAATACCACGTTTCGGACAAAAAGACCACAATCACGTGAGAAAAACCTGCTAACAAACATCAATAAAAAAGATCATCACTACTTACGGAACTCATTTCCACTACTACATAATGACAGGTGAATGGACTACGTAGCGTGCCGGAGCTAGTGGCAAGTAGATCATCTTTTTTTGTTTGAAATGTGGCACAAGGCCTAACATCCATATACTTCCACCCTTTAAATATGTCAACGCACTCCTTCACGCCCAATCAACAACTGACATCAATTAATGAAGATGCCACGACATATTGCATTTGCAATCAAACTTAACCACGATTTGCGTTAAGCCGTTACAAAAAGCGAGGATGAGAGCGTTGCTTGTCTTGCTATTAATTGCGCTTTCAAGCGCGTATGAATTTGATGTGCCTTTCAGACAGCAAAAGTGCATGCGTGTCGACGTGGACATACATCAGACACTGAGCGGCGAGTTTACAATAAAAGGCGATAATAACCAGTACCAAATGATGATGACCATCCATGGACCATCTCATGAAGAGCGTTTTCGCAGAGACGACGCAACGTATGGCACTTTCGGTATAACGGCAAATGAAGATGGTAAACGCAATACCACACTTGTTCTTTAGCTAATGAGCGCAACAGGAGAACACTGGATCTGTTTCTATGATAATTATCGCGCAGGACGCCAACAAGGTGGTGGAGCGTGTACGTATTACCTTGTAGATATTTTTTCAGCGGTTAAAACGTCATTAGACTCTCAACGAAGAGTACAAATTTCCTTTCACAGCGTTAAGAGTAAAAACAACAACCAACAAGCAAATAACCGCGGAAATGTTGCTCGTAAGGAGCATTTGATCCCTGTAGAAGATACTGTAGCACAATTACGTGGTAAGTTTTTTTTGTTTTTCGAAAATCATGACATGACACTCTCTAAACGCGTTTTAAAGACCTTGCTGAAATGGTAAAAACTGAGTATCACTCTATGAAGGACAGAGAGCAACGTCAAAGGTACGCCACGTTGTCACTTTGAAAAAAACAAAAAACAAATTTTTTGAAATGACTTCTTTTTAAAATGGCCTCACGCGCTTACAATTGATGCTTTACACGTTGTCAGTAGATGAACCATTTTTTTAAACTGCTTTTGTGACCATTCTCAATATTTCTTTCTAGTAAGCTATCAAATGACAATAACTCACGTACTATGTGGTTCTCTATATTTTCTATTGGCTGTGTGATCGTTTCAGGCATTGTACAATCTTTCTACATTACACGTTACTTGAAACACCAAAAAGTATTCTAAAAATAATTGATTTTTATCATCTTGTGGGAGAAACTACCTTCGCACTGTATTTTTTTTCCCTTTTATGGTGCGCGGAAATGTTGACATAACAAAAAAAAATGTAATAAGTAAATCAAGTACCAACAGACTTTGTTTCAATCGTGTGACATGTTGTATTGCGCTTGTGCGTACAATGATGTTCTTTATTATTCACCATCGCCAAGTATTTGCTTTCAAACAACGACATGTTTATTTAAAGGACTCTTCTTGACTTGTTACAACTTTATAGCATTGGTTGTACGTGTAGCTTGTCTGTTGTGCTGAATAGTCGCTAATATACGTATTTAGAGTCACATGCAATTTTACAGCGTATTTTTACTATTGGTTGCGGCTGTTGTAATTATATCCGCGGATCCAGTCGTTCGTTTCAATACCACCATGGGAGAAATATTGATCGAGTTAAACAGCGAGAAAGCCCCAATATCTACTAAAAACTTCCTCTACTACGTTAATAAAGGACCAACTGGTTTTGATGGCACTATCTTTCATCGGGTTCGTCATACAATAAAAACCGCTTCATTAACAATGTTGTAGGTCATAAAAGACTTCATGATTCAAGGTATCTGGGCGTATTCTATAAGAAATGTCACCCAGTCCGCCCGAAACTAACTGATTTAGGTGGAAACTTTGATAAGAACTTTAAGCCAAGGCATACACTCCCTGGCATCAAAAACGAATGGCAAAACGGTAACTTGAACAATCTTATTGTGAAACAAATATTTTCTGATTTTTTTGCTAAATTTACTACCGCCACTTTTCGACCGCCGTAACGCGCCCAATGCTATATTTACATGCAATGGATTCCTTAGCTCAAGGGCAGAGCACTTATCTAACACACAGGAGGTTGTGAGTTCGAGTCTCATAGGAATCTTGTAAAATAATTTCTATTTTTATGAAAGTTATTTATATTTTCTTATTAAACCATTCATAGGTCTAAAGAATGATAGAGGTACCATTGCCATGGCAGTACGTAATATTATGTAAAACTACATCATGTTTAACATACTCTAAGCGTGTTGGTGGACAACCAGACTCTGGTAAAAACCAGGTAAGCACTCTTTTTTAAAACTTGACTTTATGATTTTTTGCTCATTTGTTTCGGTTTAGTACTTCATCAATGTTGTTGATAATGCGTTTTTGGATAAACCACAGTGGGATGGTGCTGCTTATGCGGTTTTTGGAAAAGTTATTTCAGGCATGGATGTAGTTGATAAGATCCAAGTACGCTTGTAATTTGGTTTTACACTTTTTTTTCAATATGTCTATTTTCATTCACGAACTGGTTTTTTTTCTTACTTGACACTTGTTTTTAGGTTGTTCCAACAGGTGACAGCCACGGCCACAAGAACGTGCCTTTAGATCCAGTCATTGTTACTACGGCTAGAGTCGTTGAATGATAGTTGAGCGCTCAAGTATTAAAAACTTTTGAAGTTTATTGTAAATAAATTAGGTATTGGTTTGAAGGATCTCAAGAAAAAGTTTCTGCGTACTACTTCCACGTGGCAATTTTCGTAAAACTGAAAGTCCATTTTATGACAATGCCAACGGGCGGAAAAAACCAAAAAGCATGATTATTATGTGAATTTAGAAGACAACAGCACCTAAAGCAGGATGCAACTCGCCTCTGTACTTGTCCTACGCACTTTGAGCGCCGCAAACCAAGCAGCTTGCAAAGAACCTTTTATACTCAAGTGCTTTATATTTTCAGTTCCCTATGAAAATTTACCATGTGTTTGGGTAGTAACATGGTACTTTGCCAGTTATTTCTCTTCGCATTCCTCCTTTTTGCTGTTTAATGTCTTACACTATCTTAAATCAAGCTCTGCTGCTTGTGGCGTTGACTTTAAAGTCGGAAAGGTGACATGTACAAAAACACGTGCCCTTCTTTTGGTTTTCGGTTTTTTGGGTGTTTTTTACTGATTTTCTCGATTGGTCTAATGCGTCAAAAAAGGAGTACCTCGTACGATGTGCCTTGAGCGGTACAACATGTTGTGCTGATACATGTGTTCAAGAATAATGAAGTAATAAAACAACATCATACCTTTTAGAAGCTGAGCTTTTAACTTCCTTTTTTGATTTGCTTGACACGAGAAATTCCAGTAGTATTAGCTGACGTTGACATTTCGTTGAAACAATTGAATTATTGTCAGAAGTCGCATCTATAAACCATTTAGGCGCCGAAAGCGTATTATACAGACTAGCGGAGTGAGGTGGAACCTTACAAGCAATTATAACTCAAATGGCAAATAACCGTACCCAATGGCAACCAGACCGTTTAAAACGAATGCTGGAGCTACCTGGAAATAAAACATGTGCAGACTGTACAGCAAAATGTACGAAACCGTTCAAACACTGTTAATAACATTGTAAAAGCTCCAACCTGGGCTTCAGTTTCACTTGGCATACTTATATGTTTACAATGCGCTGGACATCACCGTTGCCTTGGCGTACACATAAGCCAGGTGAGGCACTTACGCTTAGATCTCTTTAAAGAAGAGCATAAACAAGCGATGGAGAATGGAGGAAATGATAAAGTTAATGAAAAGTATATGGCCATGCATGTCAAAGGAAAAGATCCAATAGGACCTTCTCTTGCATTCGCTGAAGCAAAGTATTCAAAATGTATGTGGGTAGTAAGACACTCGTGAAAAGGATAGGGACATGTAATGATAAGAAATAAATTGATTCAACTTGTATTCTTTTTGTATTCTTCAAATTAGTCAAGATTACACAATCCTTTTCCTGTGATTATCGGGCCCCTGTTAGCTACGAGTAGTTTTAGATTGTGCTTATATAGCGAGTACGAATGCTATTGTTGAGTTTCCAAGTCTGTTCTTGTCACCTAATTTTTGTAAAGTGTACAAGAGATAATTACATTTTGAATTGAAACAAAAAATGCAATTTTGAACAATCTCAATGCCACCACGTGGAAAGAAAAGTACAAAATAAGAATTGTTCCTTGCATCATAAAAGAGTTGACGTCTGATAAGACAGAGATTCGTAAAGGCGATACAGTAACGTTCAAACTCACACTTGAGAACACCTGTAAAAAAGAAGAAAAAATATTTCTGGGTTATGATGCTTATATCCTTGATGAATGTTCCGTTATTGAAGGTGGCTGTGCTTTGCATGCTTGAAACCTATTGCTAAAGCATACCAGTACTTATTTCAACAATTACAATGAGTTTCATGGATCTTGGTACTCGCCGTGATTTTATTGTACATAAATAAACAATCATAGTAACTGCATAAGGTCAGATTTACAGTTTGGAGTTCCCTAAATTGAAATAACAACACAACATATGTTGTAATGCAAGCCAAATTGGGTTGTTTATCTGGGCCTGACTACTGTTGATTCTTTTGTACTAATTCTAGATACGTGAGGAATAGCAAAGGAGCTTCCAACGGTCCTTTCTAACTTAAAACAGTGGTTTATAGACTCGCTGAAATCTGTTGCTGTTGGGACCGTATATCATTGCCCTTGAACTAGAACCGCCATTGGTGTATAGTCACATCGTTTCACAAGGTGATAGGTGAACACCAAGGAGTCAAGGTCTTGACCGGCTTTGGCGTAAGCCTGACTCCCTTATAATAATTGACCTAAAAGGTGCTACTAAAGCCTCAACACCGTGCTCATCGCGTGACATGTAATTGCACAATTTTTCAAACTGAAAGCCAAAGACTACCTTAAATCTCCGGCGTAAATTGATTTACCTTAACCTTTAACACATGAAAGGCTACACAGCCTATATTACAGGAATAGCGTTGTTGTTTATTGTAGCAGCTAATACAGGTAAATAAATTGCTAATAACCTTATCACGTTTTACCAAACGGTACTATATTAACCAGCTAAAGCGCCTACCATTCTTTGGACCTCTGTTGGAGAAATACCTCACGATACAACAGCTTTTACTCAAGGGCTTTTGTACGTTCTATCAGAACAGGTAACGTCACAATACATGCGTGGAAATCAGAAATATTGACTTGTGGTCTGTTTTAAGATTTTTTATGAATCTACAGGGCTAACTGGGGGTCGATCACAAATTCGCAGACTACGTGGAGATGATGCGTCGGTAGTACTTGATTTTCGCTCCGTTGAAGTTGTCACAGGAAACGATTATTTCGCTGAAGGCAATAATAAACAATTTAGAATTTCACGTGTTATTACTTACAACTCTTTACAGGTTTGGATTTGTTTGAAGGGCGGCTATTGCAATTGACATGGCAAGATCAAATCGGTTTGATATGGGACACTCAATTCAATCTGACTGGCTCGTGGAGCTACACTCATGAGGTATCTAATGTTGAAGTAAATATTCCTGACATCAACTAGGGCTGGGGAATCACCAACGACGGGTTTGTTATTTTATTTTATACCAGTTATGCCTTTACCACGTGGTAACACATGAACTAGTTCTGTGTTAATTATAAGCGATGGTACTAGCCTGATTCGTTTTGTTAATGCCACAACGTTTGGAGAAATACGGACGATAACTGTAAGGGAGGATGGAGCGGAAGTAATGAGATTAAATGAGTTAGAATACATCTACGGGTACATTTTTGCAAACGTTTGGTTGACGAACATTATCGTCATTATCGATCCTGCTGATGGCACAGTCATTGGTACTAAATACAATACTACCCATGTATCTGTACCTAACTTTTATACCAGGCAGACTCGATCTTACTCCTCTGACCAATGCCGCACGTATCCTTAACCCAAGTCAAGATGTACTCAATGGAATAGCATATAATTCTGCAACAGATATAGTGTATATAACTGGAAAGTTTTGGGCTAGACTGTATTCTATACAACTTGTAGATTTTCCTCCATCTACACCTACTACATTATCGCCCACAACACTGGTACCTGTAACTACACCTCCTATAACGTCACCTCCAACTACACTGGTACCTGTAACATTACCGCCAGTAACAGCATCTCCTACTACAGAATCACCTATGACAGCACCACCGACAACACTGGCACCTGCGACAGCACCTCCAACCACACTGGTACCTGTAACAACACCACCAGTAACAGCATCTCCTACTACAGAATCACCTATGACAGCACCCCCTACTACTGAAGCTCCAACGCCTGTACCAACATTGATTCCTACTACAGAAACCCCTACACAAGCACCCACAACATCTCCGCCGTCAACAGAAGCTCCTAGTGACGTTATCACTCAAGCTCCAACATTAGAGCCAACTTCTGATCCACCACTGAATGAGTGTGTTATTACAGGATGCGTTGAAGGTATAATCACATACAACAGTACAACAAATACAGATGTATGCAGGTGCGGTTGTTGCTGGTCTGAATATCTGTGCTTAACTCTGTTTAAGATGTAATGCAAGTACAGATAGAACATGTAGGTGTTACTGGCTCGTTTCGCAGACTCAATCTTGTAGTCCTCCGACAAGAAACTACAAATGTGAATGCGGTACTTCTTATGTAAGTCGATGTAGTTTGTTCACAAAGTTGACAAGTTGTTACAGTGTGCAGTTATACTTTTTGGCCACGAAGGATCTGTGACGTTACAGGCAAATGCCCAAAACTCTCCTAGTGCAAGTATGTTTTTTACAGGAGGTGCAAATGTATCATGTGACGATGCAGAGACGTGTGTTTGTAATGATTGGCAACCTCCCTATCTTGGTACCTTTTTTTGGATAGAATCTTGATGTCGTTTTTTTTAACAGGAGTGTTTTGGTTAGCTAATGCATTATTTAGGTACTTGTAGATATCAAGAAGGAAACAATTTACATAGGTGCATACCATCCGAAGTATGTGAAGCAATATAATGTAACAACAAAAAATAAAAGTGTACTTAACAAACACAGCAAACTAGCTGTTCTTTTAATCAGCAACACAAGAATTATGTAGCTGTGATGGTACATCATTAGGCACGTAAAATATATTTCCCGCCTTCAAGTATTAACCACAACTGTAGACTACAAAGCAATTAACTTTGCATAGTAAACAACGCACCGGAGCTTTTTGACTTTTTCTGCAAAAACAACTTTGAATCGAAACCCAGTGTGTACATTATAAGAGTTTTTACACCAAACAAGACGCCTTAATAACCATTGAAATTTAATTTGGGGATAAGATGGTTATTGTTGTCCGAAAATACGAAAACAACTAAAAAGCTGCCTCAGTCAAATTTGGTGTAAAGCTACGAGAATAGCATGTGGGCAATACACCTCACATTGATAATATTACGTACGTAGTGATATTCCCATCTGTTTTGTTTCCTAACACGCCGAAAGTTGCTATTTCGTTCACGTATGCAAACGAATACACTATTTCAGGAAATCTCACAATGCGCCCTTTGTACGCTACTTTAAATGGAGAATTTGGCTTGGCTTGGGTACAAAGTACAAATAATGGCTCGTTTGTGAAATTTGGAGCTACAAACAGGTGAGCAACGGTTTTAACGCGAATTGGAGTTGTTGTAGTTTTATCTAGCGTTTTGGTTGTTAAAATGATTTGTATTGCTCTTGAATCATTGCTAAACGCCAATTCTAGTGCTACGTTAATACTGTACAACAATACTGCGCCCGATACAATTAAATATCTATCACTATGCTCATACGGTGGCGAATGGGTTATAAACTACGCCATAGAATCAATTGGCGTATACGACGTATATTTGGCAAAGTACGTCTTTTAGGATATTCGTGAAATTCTCAACTTTTTTGCTTTTTTTAGGTCTGCAGACGGCGAAATATGGTCAACAGTGAAACTTACACAAACAAGCTACAATCAAGAGCCTAGAAGCATAAAAACATTTGGTAATGAGACATTCGTTGGTTTTCACGATGATACGACAACAAGCGTGAATCATATACAAGAAGATAGTGGAACTTACACAGACAAGGAAATATTAAGTTATTCAACAGGAGTGGAGTACGAATGACTCAATTTAGTAACAACATTTTTTTGCTTTTTTCTTAATTTCCGTGGTTCATGCTAACCCTTTTCAATTGTAGACCATCGGTCTTATTTTATGCTACAAATGATACTGTCATTGTGTTGGTGCATTCAAAGGGCACGTTTACAGCACGTCTGGAAACACGAAAACTCGGAACAAACGTCAGTGAATGGTCAACATTTTTAACTCCATTTGTGGGTTACACTTTTAATCGCTTGTTTGACTTGGTAATCATGTACGTTACAAATCATTTGTAAAATAATACCCACTCACAAAATATGAAGAGATGATGTACTATTGATAGGGTTTAACCATGAGGCACTGGCCATAATAGCGTAAGTTGTTAAAAGACATCAAGTTTCGTTTTTCGTTTGATTTATCTCACTTTTTTTTTTGGATAGATTCTGGAGACATAACTTAACAGGCAATACAGATGTAGCAATACAAAACGAGCTAGTACCACCACTTGGGCACTCCTACTTTAATCCTAGATTGGCATATATTAACAATAAAGTTATATTGCTATACCACGAAAAGCACGTCATAACAAAATATCATCGTACTAATTGGTTGTTTTTCAGAATCAGCTCAAATGTACGATTACTTCGTACGTGTAATTCCACAGATCTGGGCAATACATGGGGTGATAGCTTGGTGCTATCAGCCACGGACATGCGTTCTTACGGCGTTGGTTTATATGGAGATGATATAATATACTTGGCCGCTGGTGACGATAGTAATGTCACCTTAACAATACTGTCAAATACCATCCAAATAGATGAACTTGAAGGACCTCCTCCGATGACCAGTCTTCCACCATACGAACAACCTACAATAGTGACCGCACCAACCATGCAGAGAACTGCAAACGGGACAACAACGGATACACCAACAACAGCTACGCCAACATATGCACCTACAGATGTACCGCCAACCGATGCACCTGCAGTTGTACCAACCTATGTGCCAACTTATGTGACAACATCTCCCAATACAAGTTCTTGCAATTCCCTTGCTCTTAATGGAGCTACTTGTATAGGCAGTACATGGGTATTAGAAGGTAACAGTACGTTGCCCGCTGACAGGATACTATCTGGTAATATAATAGTAACAGGTATGTATTGTACACGTTGGAAACCGTTGTAACAGCTTTACTTACGTTGATTCTTAGGAAATATTTTTACACCAAGACTTATTCTTGATGAACAATCCAATATAACAACATATGGTTGTATTTTATCACCAAATACAATAAATGTGGTCGTATTTGCAAACATGACAGATACTCTCGACAACCGCAACAAGAAGCTCTTGACATGGAGATCAAATTGTGATGTACCTGACCTAAGCGTCAAGTTCATTTCGGCAAATTGTGATAAGTCAATGATTGAGGGTACTTTATATTGTTCATTGTTTCTGAATGTTGTACTTACTGTTGAATGTCAAGGTTCTTCTCTCGTTGCAGTATTTTCTTATGGAGATGAGTGTGAAGACAAAGACAGTGGGATCGGAAATAGTGCCCATATTGTCTGGATTGCTGTTGTTGGTAAGTCGCTTGTTTTGTTTATTAAATTCTTACACTGATTGGTGTAGGACTTATAGTGCTTGTCATTGTTATCGTTGGCGTCATACTTGTCGTTGTACGACCAGAATGTATTTTCCCTTATTCGAAGCCACCAAAAAGGCCACTGTCAGCTCGCATAGCCCAACCATACGAATGACCAAAATGCATTGTAAAAATAAAAAAGCCGCACATATTAGACTAACAATGGACATGTTGTTGGGATCTCAGATTGACCTTTGTTATGTGGATTAACAGTGCATTTTTTATTTACGCATTGTGTTGGGCATAAACTCTATTCGGAGGTTTTGCAAATGGGAATATACAAGCAGGTTTCACAGACACAACAATGACGACTACTAAAAATACAATGAGAAGAGTACCACCAACAACTGAAGCCCATATAATAGTAGTTGTTGAAATGTCCTTATCCCCCTCTAAACTGAGCACACAGGATGTTTCAGTGCCAAAAACAATAATAAGGGAAGATACTAATGGAGTGTTAGAGTTTTCAGAGTACTTGCATTAATCACGTGCGTCTTGTTTCTTGTTTAATACATCTAGAACCTGAGATATCAACGTTAAAACGTGGTGTGCTACAATAGTGCTCCCAAGATAGCAATGTGATCTCTGTTGTTCCCTCAGGCAAGCTTGATTTGTTTACAAAGAGGTCTATGCTAACATCATCAGATTCGATGCACCCCAATACAGTAATATTTGTAGTCTCATCGCCTTCGAACGCATCACCGAACAGAGTACCTAAAATAGTTATAAATAAACCACTTTACCATTACTACTAACTAACCATTTACAATGATAGTTCCAGGTAATACAGCGTCTGCTGGGAAAATAACACTTTTGTTTATAAACCATACGCCATCTCTGCATTCACCAACAGACAAAGGTACATTACATTCACTAGTGTCAATTGTTAGTATTTCTTAGTAAACAATTCGCGCACTGTTGAAATACTGGTGCAACTGTTGTAGGACTCATTGTTGTAGGGGTATTCGTGGTAGGGGATGCAGTTGGTTCAGGTTCGAAGTTAATACCCGGTAAAGTTAAGGTAGTTGTATCTGTTTGATATTCTGTTTGGAAGTAGTAACTCATGTCTCCTTTTGAAATGTACAACAACTCATCTCCGCTTGGTATAATATATCTGCTTCTCCTTGATATTATGTTTTCAGGATTAGGTAGTGCATCTGGTCCCAACCAAGTATCTCCGTTGTCTGTAGTTGTAGCAAGGTAAAGATGTCGTATTTCTTGCCCTTTAGTTCTATTACAAGTCAATCAAAACTTGTCATTTTGGACAATGTAGCCTTACTTTTTGTGCGTCATTAAGTAAATTGTTCCATTGTGATAAGTTAGTGCTGGGTCGTAATAAATACCATTAGGATGAGCTGTAAAAGACGTTGATAAGCTTGTGCTTGTTTCAGTTAGCATATCATATCGCCAGAATCTACAAATAGGTAAACACAAAGCAACAAGCTTTAATTAGACTTGCACTAGCTCTATATTTTTAGGCCCTACTTCAATATCCCAAATGTGAGCGATTAGAACATACATTGGCCTGTTTTGCACAGTGTTAGATGACTGATTTGTTTCACAAGAAAGCACAGACGAGGTTGTCTGGAATGAGGTTACCTTACTATCATTGCATATAATCGATTGTTAGTTTTGTACCCATCCGGCGCTTCACTTTGAGTCCACATGCTATCCACTCCGAAATCCTTTATAAATAGGGCAGATGGTACATCATTGTTGCTTTTTTCTTTTATACACAACAACGCTATCTTAGAATCGGAAACTTCTATAAGAAATGCATCGCTACAAAGGAATTCATTTAGACAACAAAACAAAAGCAAAGCAGATCTGTTAACGAATGACTAAACTGTATCGTACTATGGTACTATCACTGGATGTTTTTCACTATATTCAAACGTCACTGCGTCCTGAGTGAGGATAGCCACTCTGTATTGTGTTTCGTTTTGAACTGTTATTACAGTTTCGTCCCCAAATGTTTTAAATGTATATATCTTTGATGTATACGGCAACACTGGCGTAATGTCTATTGTTTCCCATTCTCCTACATTGTTTGTAGGAGAACTTTAAATAAAGTTAACTTGGAGATCTCCATTGTCCGCTCAAAACGTACCGTGCAACTAAAACGCGAGTGTTACCCATTGAGTCCGAAATTGCGTAGTTAATAACCCATCTATTGTCAAACACGCTCAATTCAGGCGTAGGATCTTCTAATCTTGGTCCTACATCGGCTTCGCTAAACAGCACTACAGGGAATTGTCTAAAACAAATTAAAACTCTGTCATGTTGAATATAGCCACTTACGCTTTGTCATGTGTAAATTGAAGAGTTCTACTGCCAGATACATTACCTTGTACCCATGCAACACCCACAACTCCTTCTTTGCTCGCAAACTGTGGATTAAATGTAACGGGACCAAAATCAAGCCGTGATTGATATGATAAGGCGACTAGTGCACACACTGCATAAATCTCAATTAAACTGCGTTCAGAAAATGTTAGGCGTACTACATATCCAAACAAGTGTCATGATTGCACCTGGAAATTTGCCAGGTTCTTGCGCTAGCCAAGGTGCAGTTAAAGGAAACTTTAGCCTTTATTATAGCCACCTTCCCGTTTTGTAAATCCAAATCGGTAGGATGAACAAACAAAAACGTTTTGATGTAAAATGGCCAATGTAAGAGCCGTTTGGGTATTCTCCTGCTAATTAGGGTTTGTTTGGTCTTCCTGGATGCCATCAAATGTTTAAAAGTTACCCGAAATAACCGCTAAAACCTTATTTTTCCCGATCCACAGTTTTACTCCAAGATGTGTTGGCGTTCTGCTCTAGGTACTATCACCCACACAGGTTATTGTAGGCTGTTCCAGCTCACAATATTTCTAGGTCTTGCCGATGCTTTCATCGCCGGACGTATTGTGTGATGACCTTTGTATCTTGTTTGAACTCATTGTAAACAACAGAAAGAAGATTGTTTGTGACAAAGTTAGCCTCATGCAATTTGCAAGGTATCATTCAGTGTATCCTTACAAATCGGGAGTGGCCTTTTAAAACACAACTGTGTGAGTAGTTCGTTTAGACTTTTAAACTTTATTTTAGACAACCAAGGAGCACTTACTGTACATCTTCATCACAGTACAATCAGGAAGCATAAATATTTGGCACAGAAAAGCTTTACTTTTGGTCTCTAGCAAATAGTTATTCCCAGTCATCATCGTCATCACTCCAATCGTCATCATCGTCATCTTCTTGATCCATCTCGATTGCCTAGAACCCATAAGGACAATGTGCTACGTTAAAGTTACGTACTTTTCTTCTTGCCATAATTTTGGCAACATTGAAAAATGATTCTTTTTCTTTTGGATCCTCTTTTTTCTCGGCAAGTACACGCTCTTTGGCAGGCTTCAACTTGATCTTTCCCTTGGAAATTAGGGCCATCATCTCTGATGTTGGATCACGCTTTGGAGGTAACCGTTCAGTAGCATCCACTTTTCTAAAGATTGAAACAATAAGCAAAACAATAGCAAACTTTGGCACTATCTTACCTAAGAATAGCTTTACCAAGCATCAATTCATCTGTATCTACCTTTGCAACTTGCTTTCCGCCAATAGGAGGCGGTGGTGGTGGCGCAGGCGCTAAAAGAAGTGAGCAATAAAATTCAACTAAATAAATAGCGAAAAGTACCTCCACCAGCTAACAGCTCTAGATCGTCATCATCAAGCGGTGCAATCGAAATCTTCACAGTCGCTAGTTCCATTTGCAACTTTCTCAAGTTCTTTCTGAGCTCTGTGGCTGTTGGTGTTAAACTTGAGATACCCTATGTACATAGTATAATGAGTATTCCTTTAAACTACAATAAAGAGGTATAAAAAAAAAGCAATACCATGCTGACTGCAGCTTCTACGAGTTGAATGATTTCATCCGCTGCTCTATCAGCTCTTCTTTGGAGGTAGTTTTGGAATACCCCTTCTTGCATCTTACGTTGGTATTCGTGGACGTCCATACCAATTGGTTGAGTGGAGAACTCAATGTAGTCCGCATTCTAGCCAACTGTGAGTATTTTACATTGAACAGTTTTAACAATATATGAATTGACACGCACTTCAGGGTTTGTAATGAGCGATAGCTTGAAGCTAGCTTCCCTATCCGCGAAGAATGTAGATGGTACGACCACATACGGTGTTCCATCCTCGCTTGGCTGTAACTCAAATACAGCGCTTACTAGGCAATTGTTAACATACATGTGAAAAATAAAAACTCTCACCATTGTTCATCTTTTCAAAATCGGCTTTGGCAATAAGATCATCAAGACCACGTGTCAGAGGTGTACCATCACCTATACAATTATTACGACCTTAATAATTTAAGAATTATATCGTACTATCAGCTCTAGTGACATAGAAACCAACAGCAAGCAAATCTTCCTCAGGTACGTCTTTCTCTGGCGATTGCTCCAAAACCATTGCAATTTGCACAGGTTGCTTCACAGACAAGAAGTAACGTGGGTTAGTGAGCCACCTTGCTGCACCTTGATCATTAGGACAACCACCAGCATTAGAAGCGTTCCACTCGCCCTATATCAACTTGGTTAGTTACTTGCCTTTGACCATTGGACGTACATCAAAGCTAATACGCTTAGCATCCAGGTTCTTTACTGTAGTGCCTGCAATGTCATCTGAGAATATCTTGAATTGGAAGATAGTCTCTTTCTTTGGTTCAAAGGTGCAAGGAATGACATTGTACGTTCCTGGCTCAGCTTCCCATTCAACAACAACTGAAAAAGATTGTTTAGAAACAACTTTTGAATGCATAAGTGCTTACTCTCGTTCTTTTTGCTGAACTTTGCTTTTGTCACAATTTCTTTTGGATTAATATCATCTACAGTTCTACCACCATCGCCTAACCACTACCATCAATAACACATATTTTTAAGCTTATTATTACTTGCCTGGTGCAGCTACAACGTAGAAACCCATGCTGTAAGGGAAATGGTCTTCTGTTTCAGGTTGAGTAAGAAGCATGTAAACCAAGGATTTGTCTTTTTCGACTTTGATTTGATACTGTGGATTGTTTCTCCAAGAGGCATGATTCAAACAACCTCCAGCGGATATGGCTTGACAAGAAATTAGCACAACAATAATTAACAAACGGTTCTACATACCCTTCCATTCGCTATCGAATACAAATCGAGAGAAGTCATCATCACTCTCAGACACCAACGTGACCTTGTCTTTGAATTTTGGATCCTGAGAAAACAGGGACAAATCATACTCTCCCTCTTTACCAACTAAATAATACTTAGATTAACTATTCAGTCAACAGAAGCTTTTTTTCACATACCGCGATATGTGCAAGGCACAATGACATAGTGGCCAGGTTCGAATGTCTTTGTTATCATAGCTGTGTAGTTTCATTAATGTTGACATAACTTCTTTGTATTGTAAAAACCCTTACCATCACGAACTTTACCAAAGCCAGACTTGGCAACTCTAGCGCTCTTTTTAAAGATGAACTTGCGTTTACCTAATACTTAACTTAGCAACAGGGCTAGTTTAAACAGGCAAGTATACCTTTTCCTTTGAAAACGTATTGACCAATTGACACTTTACTCTTTTGTTCATCAGGTTGTCTTAAACGAATATCAAGCTCAATCTCTTCCTTGACATGCAAGAGATATTGAGTGTTATTACGGCTACACAACATAAGTCCTTTAGTTTGATTGTTTAACGCACAAGGTGGCTGGGGATGTAATACAACCAGCAGCTGTCTCTCCTTTCCATTCTCCCTAGAAAGAATTTAAGAAACCATAAAATGTGGCCAAACATACTTTAAGCGTAATCTCGTCAGCTTTACCAAGAGCGCGAATGTTGAATTGCTCATTACTGAAAGTATGCATTGTATATTTAGCTGGGTGCTTAGGGTCAAAAGTGCAAGGTAGTAAGACATATTGTCCTGGTAGAAGTTCAACAGACAGACTCACTATGGTGTAGATTGTGAGCACAACACAGCATAAAAAAAGATAAAAATAACCGACTTGCCTTCATCAGGTCGGTTGAATGACCCCTTAGATACAATATCACTCTTGACAAACTTTGTGAGCTTGGATACAAGACCTATCCAAAAATTAAACCAAGGGTGAGCCTATCTGATATTGTACCGTCTCCTTTAAGGATATACACGTTTATGGCTTCTTCAAAGTCCTCATCTTCGGTTTGCAATAGAAGAATATGTAGCCAGCACTTTTCTTTGATTGTAACTTGATATTGAGGATTATTGAGGAATGTAGCATGGTTTGCACATCCAGCAGCAGTATCATCTTTCCATTCGCTCTAAAAGAAGTCCTCATAAGCAACGAGTGTTTAAAAGAAAGACAGCAAACCTCAACAGTCTCAGTAAACCATTCATGTTCCTCTCTACAAATTTCTTGTACAGTTAAAGGATCTTGTGATTTAATATCAAGTGTATAGTCAACTTCCTGTACAACGAAGTTAAAAGATATGATTTACAAACGTGATTGATTGAAGAAAGAGCGTACTTTGTTTGGTGCAAATGTGCAAGGCATTACGATATAAGGATGCTTAGACCCTGGCAAGTTAACATCAAGTGAGCAAGACTCTTGGGGTCTGAAGGCGCCCTTTGCGATAGTAGACTCCTCTATATCTTTGGCCATTACGAAACGCCTACCAGACATACGTCTATCCTCGTGTAATACATAGAATGATATATCTTGCAAATTCTTAGATGCTGGTTGGCTCAAACTAAAGTTGAAAGAGAGTTAGCCAGTAAACCATTTAAGCAAAAAAATACGAACGTTACGGTCATGCGTGTGTCGGATGGGGTACTGACAAATATTTGAGGGTTCCAACGCCAAGTAGGATAGTTCATACAACCACCAGCACTTCTGCCTGTCAATGAGCCCTTTATACGCATCTCCTTTCCTAAGCATCACCCGTAAATATTGGACATTCCAAAAACCTTTTGTTACCTGTAACAGGGACTGTTTTTTGTTTCACACCATCTCCAACACTGCCCGGTTGATTTTTCTTTTTAACTACAAGAGCTTGGCTGGTAGATTCAGGTTTCCTTTGTGAAAATTAGTTGGTAAAAAAAGGGGTAAATGGTACTTTTGTTCTTCCTTTGGATCTTCGTCTTCTGTTTCTGGCACTAAAGGAATAGCGACCGGTGGTTTCCAAGATGTTTCGCGAGTGATGACGTTGTAGTAGTACACTCTACCTTCAGCAGTCTTTGTTTCCTTCCAGATTGTAGGTTTTTCTTCAACTACCTCTTCGGCATCTTCCAAAAAGCTGTGTCTGAGAGCAAGCAAGAAATCAGCAAAATTCTTCCTCTCTGCCTTCCATTCATTGACAGTAGCTTTTCTAGCATTTTGTTGCATACCCTTAACAACACTGAGTTTTCACAACATCACAAATAAACATGTTTGATGTACCGTCACAATCTCTTTCATCGTTGTGTTCAATGCGCCTACTGTTTTTGCGTTTAGCTTACCGCTGCTATCACCTGATCCAGTGTTTCCGGCCAATTGTGCCTGCTGATCTTTGAGTAGCTCAATTGTTTGCTAGAGCTTGTTAAGAACAACAAAAAGAAATCCTCAAAAAAGTACATTAAGTTCTTCAATAGTTTCCTTGGCTTCACCCAATTTGCCATCAGCCTCTGTGAGTTTTTGCTGTGTTTTTAAGTGTTGTTTCTTTTCAGCAACAAGTTCCTAAAGGGAATTAAAATAGGTTTACCGAAAGAATAACAATACGTACTTCTAGGGCCTCTGTAGCGGCACCTGCGAGTGCAGCTTGCTTATCCTTTTTAAGGTATTTGATTGGTGCTGTTGTGAACACCATTAAGCCGAATGAAGCCTCTGTGCCACTCTTGAAAGTACAAGGAACAAAGCTATAATGTCCAGGCGATAGCTTGAATGTGCGGGCAGCTTAAGGACGATAAATATAATTACTCGAAGGCGTTGCCAACCGCGTACTTTCTTCGCTTTCATCTTGTACAAATTCATGAGTGACAGCGAGTGATTTGCTAGGAAATGATGTCAAATCATTTTCATCTAAATTATAGGTTAATACGTTGTAGCTCCTACAAAAGGATAATTTATGTACCAGGAGCATTTGCTACATATACACCCAAGTAATCTGAGTTTTCTTCCTCGTCACTCTCTTCTTCATCGTCTTCTTTTTTGTACAGAATGACTGTACAGTCTACATCTTCCTCAACCAAGAAATGGAACTAAAAAAAAAACTCATGTAAGATAAAAACAGGTTATAAAACCAGCCAATCAATTAGTATGCTGTACCTGCGGATTGTACTTGAAGGACTTGTTATTTTTGCATCCTCCTGCCGTGTTATCACGCCATTCGCCCTAAACAAGTATTCAGTAGGAAAATAAAACAAGGTGCCAGCCATCGCTCGCACAATTCCGAAAAAAAAAGTGTACCTCAACCTCAGTGTATTCCCATTGATTTTCTTTAGGTAATGGTACCATACTACCTTTACCGTAGTCGCAGATGAGTTTGTAGGAAGATGCAACGCCAGGTGCAAAAGTACAAGGCATTAAGATGTACTTTATATTTCTTTGTAAATCTACTGTGCAAGTGATTGTCTTGCGTCTAATTTGAGTTAGACGCAGTATGGCGCATAGTACTGCGAGTATGATTTTTTTTTTCCTGAGTTTTCTAAAGCGGGAGTTTGACAACTTCCTACGTACGTTTTGAAACCGCTCTTAGTGACTAAATTAGTTTCTGTGTCATGCAGGTCCAGTAATCCATTTTCTGCGTTTTTGTATTAAATTAGTTTTTAAATAGCCTTTAATTTAGTGCACCAACCGTTAGCCTTGAACAAGTAGAATCCAATTGCAGTTCCTGATTTAGCTTGCTGGATCTTTAAAGTCACAGTGCGATTGTGTCGTATAGTAAACAAATACTTTGGGTTAAACACCCAGGTAGGGTGGTTGACGCAACCGCCGGCAGTAACGCCGCTCCATTCGCCCTTCGATAGTGGTTTAGTTAAATTTAACTCCAAGTACAGAACAATCAATCTTAGGCTATAAATGTACCTCAACCTCCATTGTGATAAGTTATTTCGGTTTTTATTTGTGGCTGTCAAACAAAAAAACGCTGCGTTGGACACACAATTGCTACAACTACATAACGCATTAACAAGAGAAAACAACAAGCGCATTGATCGCGCAAACAAAATTTAACTAAAAAAGAGTCTGCTCTAGTTATGCCAAGGTAAGACTCACAAACGCGTTTAAAACGCAAAAGAACAAGCGCAGACAAAATTGTACGTACTGACAAGAGACTTAGCCGCGTGAGACAGACGTTTTTAAATACTGCGTTTGACTTCTGAAAAACGACAAAAAAAAAAAAAAAAAAGCGTCAAAAAAAACGTTTCAAACAACATCCAGAGCAAATAATCATGTCCAAGGTTTGTCTTGACGCATTATTTATACGTTTGTAACAGCTTTGTAGGCAACAACAATTGAACAAGATGGCCAAGTTACACCGTATGACCGCTTTTCAAAAATTCGCTTTCTAGTAGCTTTGCTGATGATACTGGACCATATAACTAACCTTTTTAGAACCTCCGGCGTCTCCAAAGTTTTTGGAACCAAGAGAACATGCACTATCATTGGTGCACCAATATCTCTTGGGCAAGGAATGATAGGTAACCAAACAATTCTGAAAAGCGGAAAAATACCACTCTATGTCTTCATGTCGCCATTTTGCACCTTCCTGTAGTTCACACATATTAACTGGCGATCAAGGCGTCGAATTAGGACCAAAAGTCATGAGACAATTGGGTATAAAAGACCGCCTGCAAGAAATGGCCTGGCCTGTGACACACGACTGTAATATTCAAGTTGAGAGCGCAAACAATGCGTCAATAACCGGTGTATGACTTTTTTACCAATTCGAACGTGTACAGAAAAACTTTCTAATTTTTGTAAACAGAAAAACGAACAGTTTAGGTTTTTTGTTCTTTACACTAATTTACTCCACAACAGACAAGAGGAGCGTCAAAAGTACAACATGCACAAGCTGTGGGCGATGCCTGTAAGCAAATATACGATAGAGTCAAGTTAGCGCGTAAAGACGGCAACAAAGACAATTTCGTTTTAACTATTGGCGGTGACCACACCATTAGTATTGGCACTGTATCTGCGTGCGTAGTTACATATGTAATCAATTTTTTAATCAATGCACAAAGAAAAATTTGGTTTTTTTTTTCAAGCGCTGCTTCTGACCTATTTCTTATAGCTTACGCGAAGCTAATCCAAGTATGTGTGTAGTATGGATATCTGCATTTGCAGATATGCACACTCCTGACACTTCAAAAACAGGGTACTATTCATCTTACTTCCTCAGTCAAAGATTACCTACGTATTTACTTTGAGTGTAGATTTATGCATGGTATGGTAGGTGGCGCTCTATTGAAGTCATTTGATGCCTCTGGTCTACCAGGATTTTCTTTTATGAAGGAATACGCAGGTCTAGATAATGATAGTATTGTATGGGTTTTTTTCTTTTTTTTTGTATGTCGTGACAAACTAACAAAAAAAATTAGGCCATGATTGGTGTGCGTGATTTAGATGCTGTAGAAAAACAGCAACTCAAGGCAAAGAACACACATGTATTTAGCATGCACCACATCGACAAATACGGTATAGCTAAGGTACCAAATTGAAATAGCAAAAAAAAAAAACATTTTATGGTGTTAATTAATTGTAAAGGTTTTGGATTTAGCTTTGGATGCTATTAACCCAGGAAGAGATAAAGAAATTCACGTTATATTCGACATGTCAGCAATCGATCCTTTAGTTGCTCCTGGTACCGGTACGACACTGTGACAGTCATGTAGCGAAGTGTTCACTCATTTGACAAAAAAAAACAATGTCTCAAAGCCATGTTGACTATAGTTGGTTTTACTTAATACATTGGGTAGGTACTAAGGTACTTGGAGGCTTGACATACAGAGAGAGTAGATTCGTACTTGAAGAGATTGCAAAAACCAAACTTTTACGCTCGATGGACATCTCTGAGATTAACCCAACCATTTCACCACAAATGCTAAGATGTACGATTTTTCTATTTTAGTTAGCACTGCAAGTAACGCTTTTAAAATTAGGTGCTACTGGTAGTTATGAGGGCGCACCTGTAAACACAACAGTAGCTATGGGTATGGAGCTTATTCTCAGTGCTTTGGGAAGGGATTTATTGTAAAATAAAGATTGAAATAAATGACATTGCAACAAACGACATTACCGGTAAATTATAATACTGACGCGCAAGTAATTGAAAGGGATATTTTACTAGATCATTTACCCCTCAAACAAGGGTACATAAGTTGTTTTTTTTGGGTATCCGAAAAATGGGGAGCTCTTTTTGTTAAAAAAGATTTGGACAGTTTAGAGCTCGTCATGGCCCTCTTCGTCTTCCTCAACTTCTTCTTCAGTCTCAGTTGGTTCTCCGAAACCTTCTGGAAGAGTTTGATCGGTGGTGGAGGCAATGAAAGCAGCAATGTCGTCAAAAGCACGGTCGCCGTTGAATGGGATTGGTTCTGTTTCGCCAGCTTTGAAGTACATGAGAGTAGGGAATCCACGGACATCAATCTCATCAGGGTAACCATTGGCGGTAGCATCAACCTTAGCGATGACAACACCTTCAGTTTCAGCGAGAGCTTCACCAAGTTTTTCCCAAGTTGGAGCGAGACGTTTGCAGTGTCCGCACCATGGTGCGTAGAACTCAACAAAAACATCTTTGTCAGCTTGGAAAACTTCTTCTTCGAATACAGATCCTACAATAACACGGACAGGACCGTCATTGTCTTCTGGTACAGCCTCAGATTTTCTGAAACCTGTTGGATAACATTTAGTGTCAAGGCGGTTTGAAAGAAGGAGGTCGAGATTTAACAACAAAAAAAATGCAAAAAAAAAATAACTCGTCAAACGAGAAGCGTACCAGAGTATTCGCCAGCCATAACTTCTTTGATGTATGTGGCAGCAGTTTCGGCGGTGAACTCATCTTCCTCTCTGAAAGCGACTGGTCTTGTACCACCAGCAGCTTCAGGACGCAAGTCAATGAAGACCATAGTTGGGAATTTTGTGCCGGAAGCACCCCATTGTTCAGCGGTTTTCTCGTTGGATTCACCAAGAGCAGGTGTGAAGATGACTTTACCCTTGTATTCGAGGGCAATGTCTTCAACAATTTTGAGTGCGCCCTCATCATCTTCAGCAGCAAAGAGAGCAGCCAAAGGAAGGGAGAGTTTTTGGGCACGTTGGAAGGTAGCTTGACCGAATTCAGCCTAAGCACAGGTTTAGTTGAATGATTTTTTATGATATCAATTGTTTCAAAAAAAAAAAAAAAACCTAGAAATAGGTGACGTACCAAAACTGGGAATCCCTCGTTCAAGATCCATTCAGTGAGAGCATCAGCATCGTGATGATCAGCAGCGATGACAGGGTCTTTGTTGTCAATGTAAATGGTGTATGTTGGTTTGGAACCAGCTTTGAATACGACACCAAATTCAAAATCACCAAGTTCGCTTTTGAGAGCGGCTTCAATGAAAGCTTTGTGGGCTACATACAGAGTAAGAAGGTAAAACTTCCAGATTGATAGGAGAAGAAGTAAAAATACAAAAAAAAACAAAGATCTGGTCAAACGTTAAAAATGATGACTCATCACCTTTAACGCTGTCGCGATAGCACAACAAGGTCGAGGTGGGAATAATTTTAGTGTTAAACTGACTTTACGAGCTTGGTAAAAAAAAACAATCAAAACGAGAAATAACAAAACGTACAGTCGTCGTCTTCCTCAGCGAAAACACCGATAACTTGAGTACCGGCTTTCTCGACGAACTCAGTTACGGCTTCTTGTCCATCAAGAACTGTAGCTGGTGGACCTGTTTTCTTTTGTACCCACTTGGTGATACCTTCAGCGTCTCTAGGACCGTCGTACTCGGCTTCGTTACCGCCACTAAACCCGCTTTAGTCGCTAGAAAGAGATCTAACCGCGATCGCGTTTAACGTACCGGAAAAATTTGAGAGTTGGGTACCCACGGACGCCGTGAGATTGTGCGAGTTCGCTTTCTTGTGTTGCGTCTACTTTGGCGAGGATAACACCATCAGCTTTCAAGGCTGTGGCGGCCTTTGCGTATTCAGGAGTAAGACGTTTACAGTGTCCACACCATGGGGCCTGTTTTGGTTGAAGTGTTAGACAAGTTTATCCAACAAAGAAAACTTTTCGTTTCTAGCACACGAAACAACTACGTACGTAGAACTCTACTAGTACAAATTCGTTTTCATCGATGGTGCTTTGGAAGTTGTCTGAGGTGAGTACAACTACGTCACTCTCATCGACGTCATCAGCGTATGCGGAGGCGCAGACCAAAAGGAATACTACTAGAGAAGCTGCGAGGTTCATCTTTGCTGTTTTTCTCTGACGTGGCAACGCGTTTAAGGTACGATTTTTTGTTTTAAGTTGTACGTGGATTGTGAGCGTTTTCAATCTCTCGTTCGGGTTTTTAGGGGCGTGTGAGCAGATTAGCGAATCGAATCTTCATGAAGATGCAAAGAACCCCTTACGCTTCATTTATTGGCCTTGTTTCACCTGAACGTGATGCAAAACGGTGAACACTTGTAATTGCCACGTCCTGAATTGCTCGTTCTTGAAACAAGATTGCACCGTCACGTGCGGCCGCCAGTGACGGATGTTTTTGGCACTAAACAGCACCACAAACGTTAATAGGTCCACAAATGTTTAAAAACGCGAGGAAACTAGCAATGAATAGCGGTTAGAAGTTTTTTTTTTTGACACGCAGTTTGTTGGTCAACACACCACTATTGTTATTTTGTACGCCTTTGTTTACCCTCAAACAGACCAATATTGGTTATCCAATGTTTTTTACATCGCACCGCACTTCGCTCGCGGTGTTATTTGTTCTATGCGTTTGTCCGCCAGTGTACGCCCTCATAACAGCTCCACCAGGTATGCGATTGGTTTTAAAACACTTATGGTAACCTTCCCTGTTCAAGTCGCTCCATCTGAACCTATTGATTACGAGAAGTTCAATGTAACGCTGCTGTGGAACTCTACGGCCGGCATACGTTATTGTAGCGAGTGCCCAACTGGGTTGATGCATGTTAACAATTATGCTTGCTCTTTCTCGGGCTGGAATCCCATCTCTAAGTACGTACTCTAGTTTTTGGCGAGATAGACAATTGCTTGGCGTTTTGCGTTTTGTGTTTGATTGTTGCTTCAAAAAATGTCTTTACACCTGTCAAATCATTTGATGGTATCCCACGCTCAGCGTTATTGTAGATCATTTGACGATCCCACACCTCCGGGTTATCGCGTAGCGGGCATAACAGTAATTCTGAGGGGCGTTTTCAAGTGTGATTTGCCGAGCGAGACTGCCTTGTTAACTATTGTGCGTAAATGTCAAAAAACAGCGAGATATATTTATTTTATTTATTGCAATTGTAATTTTTGTTGTAGAGCATGCAAACGTCTGTGGTTAAAAGGAAACACGTGCTTCCAGTTGACTTCCAGTTTAACTGCTTACGGTGTCCAAACTGTATTGCTGAAACCATGGTAGAGTCTGACAATATGTTTACACCTCCTCTGGGTATAATGCAGTGTGGCTCGTTTTTGAATCTAATTTTCGCGGATAGGTTGGCCGCAGTATGCGTATGGATCCTCTAATCAAATGTTTTTTGACCTGGAAAATAATGATATTTGTTTATCTTCAACCAAGATTATTGTACACGCATGGCGTCGTATGTCATTTTACCCAAACAGAATTAGTTTTTTTTTTGTGCAAAATTTGTATAGGAGTTTAAGTTGGTTTGACGATGTTGTAGGCGTTCCGAGAGTAAAGTCAATATCACCGCTACTTGGGCCTATAAGTGGACGCACCAATGTTACAGTGACAGCAGATAGTTTACGCTCAGATATGCGTAGTGTTGGATACATATGTACGCTGCTTGTAAACCCATTTTTGGAAAGTTAATTTTTGTTTTAAGGTCTTTTTGGTGCTGTTACCTCTCCTGCGGTACTAGACATCGAAAATAGTGCGGTACATTGTATAGCACCTAGTACACTTGTTGTGGGAACTGTAAAACTATATGTATTACCAGCAGATGACGCAACTGAAATACCCAAACATTATCCACACGTCACTTACAAGTATTACAGTACGCCTCAACCTTGTTAATTATGCGTCTAAATGTGATATTGTAGGATTACACTTTTAATCGCTTGTTTGACTTGGTAATCATGTACGTTACAAATCATTTGTAAAATAATACCCACTCACAAAATATGAAGAGATGATGTACTATTGATAGGGTTTAACCATGAGGCACTGGCCATAATAGCGTAAGTTGTTAAAAGACATCAAGTTTCGTTTTTCGTTTGATTTATCTCACTTTTTTTTTTGGATAGATTCTGGAGACATAACTTAACAGGCAATACAGATGTAGCAATACAAAACGAGCTAGTACCACCACTTGGGCACTCCTACTTTAATCCTAGATTGGCATATATTAACAATAAAGTTATATTGCTATACCACGAAAAGCACGTCATAACAAAATATCATCGTACTAATTGGTTGTTTTTCAGAATCAGCTCAAATGTACGATTACTTCGTAGTGTAATTCCACAGATCTGGCAATACATGGGGTGATAGCTTGGTGCTATCAGCCACGGACATGCGTTCTTACGGCGTTGGTTTATATGGAGATGATATAATATACTTTGGCCGCTGGTGACGATAGTAATGTCACCTTAACAATACTGTCAAATACCATCCAAATAGATGAACTTGAAGGACCTCCTCGATGACCAGTCTTCCACCATACGAACAACCTACAATAGTGACCGCACCAACCATGCAGAGAACTGCAAACGGGACAACAACGGATACACCAACAACAGCTACGCCAACATATGCACCTACAGATGTACCGCCAACCGATGCACCTGCAGTTGTACCAACCTATGTGCCAACTTATGTGACAACATCTCCCAATACAAGTTCTTGCAATTCCCTTGCTCTTAATGGAGCTACTTGTATAGGCAGTACATGGGTATTAGAAGGTAACAGTACGTTGCCCGCTGACAGGATACTATCTGGTAATATAATAGTAACAGGTATGTATTGTACACGTTGGAAAACCGTTGTAACAGCTTTACTTACGTTGATTCTTAGGAAATATTTTTACACCAAGACTTATTCTTGATGAACAATCCAATATAACAACATATGGTTGTATTTTATCACCAAATACAATAAATGTGGTCGTATTTGCAAACATGACAGATACTCTCGACAACCGCAACAAGAAGCTCTTGACATGGAGATCAAATTGTGATGTACCTGACCTAAGCGTCAAGTTCATTTCGGCAAATTGTGATAAGTCAATGATTGAGGGTACTTTATATTGTTCATTGTTTCTGAATGTTGTACTTACTGTTGAATGTCAAGGTTCTTCTCTCGTTGCAGTATTTTCTTATGGAGATGAGTGTGAAGACAAAGACAGTGGGATCGGAAATAGTGCCCATATTGTCTGGATTGCTGTTGTTGGTAAGTCGCTTGTTTTGTTTATTAAATTCTTACACTGATTGGTGTAGGACTTATAGTGCTTGTCATTGTTATCGTTGGCGTCATACTTGTCGTTGTACGACCAGAATGTATTTTCCCTTATTCGAAGCCACCAAAAAGGCCACTGTCAGCTCGCATAGCCCAACCATACGAATGACCAAAATGCATTGTAAAAATAAAAAAGCCGCACATATTAGACTAACAATGGACATGTTGTTGGGATCTCAGATTGACCTTTGTTATGTGGATTAACAGTGCATTTTTTATTTACGCATTGTGTTGGGCATAAACTCTATTCGGAGGTTTTGCAAATGGGAATATACAAGCAGGTTTCACAGACACAACAATGACGACTACTAAAAATACAATGAGAAGAGTACCACCAACAACTGAAGCCCATATAATAGTAGTTGTTGAAATGTCCTTATCCCCCTCTAAACTGAGCACACAGGATGTTTCAGTGCCAAAAACAATAATAAGGGAAGATACTAATGGAGTGTTAGAGTTTTCAGAGTACTTGCATTAATCACGTGCGTCTTGTTTCTTGTTTAATACATCTAGAACCTGAGATATCAACGTTAAAACGTGGTGTGCTACAATAGTGCTCCAAGATAGCAATGTGATCTCTGTTGTTCCCTCAGGCAAGCTTGATTTGTTTACAAAGAGGTCTATGCTAACATCATCAGATTCGATGCACCCCAATACAGTAATATTTGTAGTCTCATCGCCTTCGAACGCATCACCGAACAGAGTACCTAAAATAGTTATAAATAAACCACTTTACCATTACTACTAACTAACCATTTACAATGATAGTTCCAGGTAATACAGCGTCTGCTGGGAAAATAACACTTTTGTTTATAAACCATACGCCATCTCTGCATTCACCAACAGACAAAGGTACATTACATTCACTAGTGTCAATTGTTAGTATTTTTTAGTAAACAATTCGCGCACTGTTGAAATACTGGTGCAACTGTTGTAGGACTCATTGTTGTAGGGGTATTCGTGGTAGGGGATGCAGTTGGTTCAGGTTCGAAGTTAATACCCGTAAAGTTAAGGTAGTTGTATCTGTTTGATATTCTGTTTGGAAGTAGTAACTCATGTCTCCTTTTGAAATGTACAACAACTCATCTCCGCTTGGTATAATATATCTGCTTCTCCTTGATATTATGTTTTCAGGATTAGGTAGTGCATCTGGTCCCAACCAAGTATCTCCGTTGTCTGTAGTTGTAGCAAGGTAAAGATGTCGTATTTCTTGCCCTTTAGTTCTATTACAAGTCAATCAAAACTTGTCATTTTGGACAATGTAGCCTTACTTTTTGTGCGTCATTAAGTAAATTGTTCCATTGTGATAAGTTAGTGCTGGGTCGTAATAAATACCATTAGGATGAGCTGTAAAAGACGTTGATAAGCTTGTGCTTGTTTCAGTTAGCATATCATATCGCCAGAATCTACAAATAGGTAAACACAAAGCAACAAGCTTTAATTAGACTTGCACTAGCTCTATATTTTTAGGCCCTACTTCAATATCCCAAATGTGAGCGATTAGAACATACATTGGCCTGTTTTGCACAGTGTTAGATGACTGATTTGTTTCACAAGAAAGCACAGACGAGGTTGTCTGGAATGAGGTTACCTTACTATCATTGCATATAATCGATTGTTAGTTTTGTACCCATCCGGCGCTTCACTTTGAGTCCACATGCTATCCACTCCGAAATCCTTTATAAATAGGGCAGATGGTACATCATTGTTGCTTTTTTCTTTTATACACAACAACGCTATCTTAGAATCGGAAACTTCTATAAGAAATGCATCGCTACAAAGGAATTCATTTAGACAACAAAACAAAAGCAAAGCAGATCTGTTAACGAATGACTAAACTGTATCGTACTATGGTACTATCACTGGATGTTTTTCACTATATTCAAACGTCACTGCGTCCTGAGTGAGGATAGCCACTCTGTATTGTGTTTCGTTTTGAACTGTTATTACAGTTTCGTCCCAAATGTTTTAAATGTATATATCTTTGATGTATACGGCAACACTGGCGTAATGTCTATTGTTTCCCATTCTCCTACATTGTTTGTAGGAGAACTTTAAATAAAGTTAACTTGGAGATCTCCATTGTCCGCTCAAAACGTACCGTGCAACTAAAACGCGAGTGTTACCCATTGAGTCCGAAATTGCGTAGTTAATAACCCATCTATTGTCAAACACGCTCAAATTCAGGCGTAGGATCTTCTAATCTTGGTCCTACATCGGCTTCGCTAAACAGCACTACAGGGAATTGTCTAAAACAAATTAAAAACTCTGTCATGTTGAATATAGCCACTTACGCTTTGTCATGTGTAAATTGAAGAGTTCTACTGCCAGATACATTACCTTGTACCCATGCAACACCCACAACTCCTTCTTTGCTCGCAAACTGTGGATTAAATGTAACGGGACCAAAATCAAGCCGTGGATTGATATGATAAGGCGACTAGTGCACACACTGCATAAATCTCAATTAAACTGCGTTCAGAAAATGTTAGGCGTATATACATATCCAAACAAGTGTCATGATTGCACCTGGAAATTTGCCAGGTTCTTGCGCTAGCCAAGGTGCAGTT